>JAGDQP010009040.1:39834-60713 GCA_022664845.1 Lepisma saccharinum
AAATTAAAAGTGTGTTCTTTGTTAGTTTAGCGATATCTCGGTCGGATTTGCACCTAAGATGACTTTCTTAAAAAAAAAAAAAAAAAAAAAATGAAGATTATTTCAAGCTCTGCAATTGCTTCATTTATGTTGGCGCAAAAATTTACATTTGTAGAGAAGTTAGAAAATTTGCAAATTGAATTTTAAAAAAAACGAAGACAAAAGTGCTACATTGCGTGTGCCCACCGCTAACCGAGAACTTTTTACCCATTTAATCCCAAAATAAATAACTGATTCATGTCCAATATATGCTTCATTGGTCAGTATAAAAACTGGAAACTTTATACTCCAACACTGGTGATTTCTTCGAACTTTTAAAGTAAAAGCTTTTCCAAAATTACAATATCTTACACGAAGCCTTCAAAAAGAACATTAAAAAACAATGTTAGAAGCTATAATTTCAGGCGAGCCAGTTATGAACTGCTGTATGGGGAACTACATGTAGTTGACTGGGGCTGCTTATGAAGCTTTGATAATGTTAATGAAGATCTTACTAGGTTCTATGAAATATATACTTTATAATACTCTGGTTAAATATGTTCCAGTAAAGAAAATGGCCACTAACTCTTATCCTTGCTGGTTTACCAGAGAAATAATTAACAATATTAAATGTAAATACGAGGGTTGATCCACAAATAAGGTTCCCATCAATTTTACAAATAGACAACATTGTTTATTCTCATAGTAATGTACATCGTTGGAAAGAAGACACTTTGCTCTATTTTTCGACATAATCGCCATCTTTTTCTACGCATTTTTGCAAACGGTGCTCCAATTTCTGTATCCCAATGTCGTAGAACTCCGCCGCCAACCCGTTGAGGAAGCATTTCACCTCGTCTTTGACTTCATCGTCGCTCCGGAAGCGTTGGCCACTCAAGTGTTCCTTTAACTTCGGGAAAAAGTGATAATCGCTAGGCGCGAGGTCCGGACTGTACGGTGGGTGGGGCATGACAGTCCATTGTTTGGACTTTTGTTTCGTTTCGGGAGTGAAATGAAACACCCATGTTTCGTCTCCCGTAACAATGGAGTTCAACAATCCTTCCTTATCTTCTTGACACTTTTGAAGAAATTGGCGAGCACAGGCAAGGCGTTTCTCCTTGTGTTCTGCTGTCAACATACGCGGTACCCATCGAGCACAACACTTGTGATACCCCAATTTTTCAGTCAAAGCTCTGTCCACTGTACCGTAAGAACTCCCAGGAATCCGAGCAACAAGTTCACGGACGGTGATCCTCCTGTTTTGAAGCACTTCGCGTTGGACCATCTCGACAATCGCCTCCGAAACTGACGGTCTTCCACTCCGTTCTTCATCGTGGACGTCCTTCCGACCGGCACTAAACTCCCTGCACCACTTTCGGACGTGTTGAACGGACATACACTTGTCGCCATACACCTCTGTCAACTGATGATGAATATCCACGGGTGGAGTCCCTTTGGCGTGCAAAAAGCGAATTACGGAACGAATCTCGCACTTGGCGGGAGCAACAATGGGCACCACCATCTCGGACGGCTGCTGAGCCAAGACTGAGCGGCGCAGCGAAGCGCGGCCGGGCGGAATCGAGAGTGGGGGAACAGCCGCGCACAGTGGTGTTGCCGGATTTCACCTCGCACCTTCCCGTGCGGCTGGAGCTCTTTGGGAACCTTATTTCTGGATCAACCCTCGTATTATCATTATAAGAAATGGAAAAGAACATTTGGTAAAACTTATTATTATTACTGAGAATTTGTTAAATTAAGAAAAGAAGTAATACAGGATATATCGTTAGTTTAACAAGACTTCTTAACCGATACTGAAAATAGTATTCTAAATGACCTAAGTAACTTTTGAGAATTTATCAAGAAAACATAAAAAAATATGGACATACTTTTCTTAAAACAATTTGTACTAAAAAGTAAAAAATTATTTTGTTTATCCATAACTAAGAAGAGAAGCATGGGGCACTTTTATATACAGACACTTCGTAAATTCTTAAGTTGGCGCGCCCCATGCTTTTCTTTTAGTCATGGATCATCATCATCATCATATTCAGCCGTTTTCCATCCACTGCTGGATGAATACCTCCCCTCTTTTCTTTCCACATATCTCGGTCTGCTGCTATCCTCATCCATGTAGCTCCTAAACAACGCTTGATTTCATCTACCCATCTTACAGTTGGACGTCGTCTCGGTCATTTCTTTTCTCTACGAATACAATGTAGTAAATTTGTCATCCACCTTCCATCTGTTCGTCTAGCTATGTGACCGGCCCATCTCCACTTCATTTTCTTCGCAGTCTATATCCTCTACCTTTGTTTTTTCGCGAATCCATTATTTGTCTTCCTGTTCCTCCTGGTTATTCCTAACATGCATCTCTCCATTGCTCTTTGTGTGACTCTCAATCTTTGAGTCGTTTGCGCATTCAATGTTCAAGTTTCACAGTCGTACATCATCACAGGTAAGACACATTGATTATAAACTTTACGTTTCAGACACATTGGTAATTTGCTTTTGAAAATGAAGTGTAGTCTTCCAAACGAACTCCACGCCATTTTACATCATCTATTAATTTCATCCGTCAACTTGGCATCCGATGTTTTGAGCTTGCCTAGGTAAACTCATCAACTATGCTTATTGTCTCAGTGAATTTTTATTTCCTTCTTTACAGCATGTTGATTGTACATTACATTTGTTTTACTTAAATTAATTTCAAGGTCTATTTTCGAACTCTCATTACTCAGTTCTTAGCTCTTTTGCACTTGAAGCAAACACGACTATATCATCAGCGAACTGTAGGTGATGAAAAGATTCGCCATTAATTTTTAGTCCAACTTCATCCCAGTTTAAATTTTGGAACACTCTCTCCAGGACCGCAGAAAACAGTTTTGGAGAATTTGAATCTCCTTCCCTTTTCGAATTTTAAATTTCTCACTTTTTTGATGTAGTGTAATGACAGATGTGGCAGTCGAGTGAATGTTTCGCCGTAACATGATGTATAGACTTTCGATGCCTTGATGTTAAAGTGATTTAAGTACTGCTGCCAAGGAGACCGAATCGAAAGCCTTTTCAAAATCTATGAATCTCAAACTTAATGGAAGTTCATATTTATTAGTCCTTTCCATAACTTCATTCAATGTTTGTATGTGGTCCATTGTGCTAAATCCACGACAAAATCTAACTTGTTCCCTTCCCTGGTTAAAATCTAAGTCTCGTTCAATACGATTCAAAATAACTTTGGTGAACATTTTGTATAGAACTGACAGTAAACTAATTGGTCTGTAGTTTTCGACGCGTTCTTTGTCCCCTTTCTTGTACATCAAAATAATGATAGCATCATTCCAACTTGTCGGTATTTGTCTCCTTCTCAGGCACATTGAGAATAATATGGCAAGTTCCACTTTCATCTTTTCACCTCCCCATGTAAACATCTCTGTTGTGAGTCCATCTTCTTCTTTCAATACGTTTGGGACATCTACATCATTTTCTTCTGAGTCTTTATTTTCTAGCTCTTCTTCGAAGTAGTACAACTCTTCGTAAAAATGTTGAAATATTTTTTATAATTTCTTCCTTATTTCGTGTTACGGTCCCGTCTGGTCTCTTAACTGCAATTATTTGCTTTTTACCTATCATGAGCTGCTGTTTTGTTTTCTTCAGGCTCTTGCTTTCCTCGATTGCATTCGTTACAAGATTTCGTTATATCTTCGTACATCCTCTCTTATTTTCTTCCTTATGGTTTAATTTACCAGGGTGAGTCATATGTTCGTAGCGTTGGGTGGCCCCGCCCACTCGATGTCGGAAAACCATGCAGGCAGAAAGCGTGTCACGTGTCTGTCTGATCACAGCGCTAACGGTGTGTGGGAGGAACTACGCGTTGAATACACAGTTGGTAGGACAATGGCCGAGGAGAAACTTGTGTGTCGTGTGCTCCTCCGCCATTACTGGAAAAAGGGGCTGAATGCAGCAGCAGCAGCCAAGTAAATTTGTGCCGTACAAGGTGAAGGTACTGTCCACCCGTCCACAGCTAGAAAGTGGTTTGAACGTTTCCGGTCTGCTTACACCAGTCTCGATGACAAGCCCAAGAGTGGACGCCCTGTGACGACGGATATCGATGCCCTCCTGAACTCTGTTGAAGGAAACACAGGAACCAGTACCCGTCAGCTGGCAGATGAGGTCCAAACATCAAAAACTAGTGTCGTTCGTCATCTGCATCAACTTGGGTTTCGCTCCAGGCAACCGAGAATGGTTCCCCATGATTTGACTCCAGGTGAAGCTCAACAACGTGTAACCCTGTGTGAAGAACTGCTTCGAAACCCAACTGACGACAGGTTTAGGCGGGGGATCATCACGAATGATGAAAAGTGGATCTTTCTTCGTTATTCCTGACACCGGGAAACAATGGCTTCGACCAGGTACCGAGGCGCAACCAGTGGTTCAAAGAGGGCGGTTTGAAGAGAAGACAATGCTGTGTGTGTGGTGGAATTTCGAAGGTCCGGTGCACTGGGAGCTCGTTCCACATGGTCGTTCCGTAGATGGGACATTGTATGCTGAACAGCTGCAACGGGTATACGACATTGTGCGCCGTCGTTATCCAGCAAAGGTGAACCGAAAGCGACTGCTCCTCCAATTTGATAACGCTCCATGCCACAGGTCAAGAAGAGTCCGCCAGCACATTGCGGACATGAATGGCGTGGACATTTTACCCCACCCCCCTACAGTCCCGACCTTGCGCCATCCGATTTTCATCTGTTTCGTTCCATGGCACACTTCCTGCGGGGCAGACAATTCCATTCCGTGGATGATGTGACAACTAGCATTACTGTGTTCTTTGCTTCAAAGCCTGCAGCCTGGTATCGTCAGGGGCTTGTGTCACTGGTGGAACGTTGGAGAAGGACCATACAGTGTGATGGGATGTACTTCGCCGAATAGGCTTCTGTGGTACAAGGGGAGGCGGGTGCTGCACATTATCCATGAAAACGCTACGAACATATGACTCACCCTGGTAGTTCTATGTATCAATCCTCTTTATGGAATTTTCCTCTTCTTTCATTTCCCTTCTTTTCTTCATCAAGAGTTTAGTTTCTTCTGAGATTTTGCTTTTTTTTCTTTTCTTTCTGGTGCCTGCTATTTCCTTGGCTGTTTCTCTTATTATCTCATTCAGTATTTTATTTCTGCTATTGATGTCTTCTTCATCCTCGAACTCTTCCAAGGCGCTGAATCTGTTGCTTAGTTATATCTCGAATGTCTGCCAGTGTTACCCCATATTTTCCAGAACTAAAACTGGCGGTTTTCCTCTGATAAGCTTCTTTCTCTCATGTCTAGAATTTAGTTTCAGCTTACATCTCACCATCCTATGATCACTCGCGTCTTTGAAACTGTTCAGAACAGACACATCTTGCAGAATTTCCCTGTTATTCGATAGAACGTAGTCTATTTCGTTTTTGGTCCCATTTGGGCCTTTTCATGTCCACTTCCTCTGGGGCGGTATCTTGAAAAATGTATTGGAAATGAACAGACTGTTGGCTTCTGAGGATTCCACTAACTTCTGTCCTCTCTTGTTTCTTTTGCCAAATCCAAAGTTTCCCACTTTCGTGTCACTGCTCTGCTTGGTTCCTACTTTCGCATTGAAGTCTCTCATTGCAATTTGCTACCATCCTAAATCTTCTGTATTTCCTCGTATAGCTTTTCGACTTCCTCCTCCGGGTGTGAGGTTGTTGGAGCATACACTTGTATATTGAATAATTTCCATACTGTATCTTTTAATTACCTTTATTACTATCCGTGAGATTCTATCTGAAATTCCTTCAATTTCAGATCCTTGTTAATTATAAAGCCAACGCCTGTCTGTTTTCCATTTTCTGTTCCTTTGAAGTAGAATGTGTGACTTGACGGTAGTTCCATCTGTTCTTCATTCTTCCTCCACACTTCTGATAGTCGTATGATGTCCCACTTAATCCTTGTTAGTTAATTCTCCAATTCTTCTAATCTGTCCTCTCCTGTAAGTGACTAACAGTTAAGAGTCGCCACGTATAGGTCCGATCGAGTTGCCGTGTCGGTGTCCTGGCAGTCTACAGTCCAAACCCGGGCATTTTGACCCTCTGACTTCCCGCAGGACTGACCGCTGCCTGCTGCATTCCGTCCTCCGGGCAATAAGGGTCACCAAGGCTGTTTCCTTACTTGTACCATCATGTGTAAAGAAAGGAGGGGTGCATACATTTGACTCACCCGCTGTCTGCTAATGCGGGTTGGTGAGCAGCCCATCCATGATCGTTCGCCAAGCAGTTGCTTAGGTACTAACAGGCCCGACGATGTGAACGTATGGATTGGACATCAAGCGTCTACCCCGGTCGGTCCCTTAAGCCTTAGCAAGAGGAAATAAGGGGTCTCCTCCCAGTTAGCGGTTTTGGGGCGACAGCCCGGTCGCGAATTTTACATATGTGGATGTAAATCGCGACATGGGGCGGAGTCATGTTCAAGAACCAATCAAAATCTTCAAAATCCTTCGCTACGCTGCCTGTTCAGTGTTTACTGCTTTGGCCGCTGTAAATAAAATTGGTAAAGAATATAGAGGATAGCATTCAAGCTTACATACCTAGTACTTATACCTAGAAGATATTGAGTTCAAGTGTCAGCAGTGAGAGCAATTATGAGTGCTTTTTGACAGGAGCAAATTACAAAATATTTTTGATACTATAAAGCACACAAAATTTAAAATAAATGAAGGCGACGAGAAGAACACAACGTTACCAAAAGTTCTGAAACCACAGCAGTTAAACATTTTTTTTTTTTTTTTTTTTTTTTTTTGCGTGTAAAAGTGAGAAATAAATAGGTTGGCTGGGTTACCTTTTTTACTACGTGATGTTTTTGTTACCAACATCGTCAAAATAATAATAAAAAGGTTATTTTCCCCTCTTAAAACCGAAACTATTATTCCACGTTGTGATATCTGCTACATGGGTATGCTATTGAGTATTTGTGCATTTTCAATCCTCAAGGATACTGTTGAAGTATCTGTATATCAAGTACTATGAACTATTATATCACGTAATACTTGGTTCCTAAAACTCGAATTTATGTGTATAGAATGCACATTTAGGACCACCACTACATTCTATAGATATCTTGTACCTCTTATTTGAAATCAATCATTAGGTAGGCCTAGTTCGAGTTTTGAACAATGATTGTAATTTATTGCAAAGGCTGATTTGTAACCAATCAGTTGTTTTCTATAAATTAGTGTGAAAATGATAAATACTAAACATTTCTGTTCAAATATTATGAACAAGTGATGCAAAGAATATAATACTTTCCTGTACGAGTGCCGCATGAGTAACTTCCAATTGCACATGATTATCGGTATTACGGCAAAAGAACATATTCTTTATTTACAAAATTCTAATACAATTGTCGGTGCCCTTGTACAGTACGCGACTACTTGACAATTTTATGCCGCGAGCGAGTAAGTTGTCTACAATCCTAACCTTTTATGCTGATTATTAAATATATTTTCTTCACGGAATAATGCAATGATCTTGGTGTTTAGTTATTTTCCAACAATGTGATGGCTCTTTGTTGGGCATCAAATCAAACAACATTGAAATAAACGCGATTACGCTGTTAAAAACGAAAGAATGTCAAATGTTATCAATAATCAGTTTCACCGGTTAGATATTTTTTATACCTATACAGAATGTTTTAATACAGGACGTTATCTTCCATAGTAATTGAAATAGGTAATTTCTGCACAGAATCTAGATTAATAGAATCTTTATATTAGTAATTCTTTATATAAACTAAATACCTCAGTTATATTGTATTGAATATGCTTTTAAAAGGTTGTTATATTCCTAACTTGCAGAATGTGATGTAAAATCAAAGGAATAACACGTGAATAACACAATGAATAACGGCGTGTGTTCTTGCACTCATATCCTCTGACTTTACATCACATTCTGCATTCTACGTATCCGTAAAAGGAAAGAAACATTTAAAATACAAGCAACACTAAAAAGTAGTTAATGTACAGAATTACTGTGATAAGTTGCGTTCGGTTACTGTCAATTTGTGAACTACATGCTGAAGTCGTAATGCTGTTAATTTTAGAAATTACATCTACATTGACTTTCTTTACCATGTAGGCCTACTGACTAATTACTTCTCAATTATGCTCTCACTCAGACTGGAAATTTCTCCTTGTACTAATTTATTTTGCTTTGCTAATACACTATTTATTTAGCATAATGTATCTTCGTATATTAGAACAATAAAAAATTAAAATCACCTACTACAGCTTGAATTACAGTTGATATAATCTACCTCTATCTTCTACACTATTCTACAAGGGTATAAAATATCTTATGAACTTCTGATACATAACTAGCAGTAACATATTCCGATAGTAAGCAGCAGCTACCAACACAATTCCTTCACGTTAATATATATTTTCTAAATTTAACACTGAAAACACCTTTTATTACTTGTTTTCCTCTTGCATTAACTTTCAAATGTAGTCATTCTAATCAGTAGAGATCACATCTTAAGTGTTCAGCAAACAGGCAGTGGTCGGATAGAATTTGTAGTTATATTTTAAAGTTCCTAACTTCTCTCAAAGAAGGTAATTTTGATACATTTTAGACTTGGTAGTTAGCATCAGTGAACAACGAGCAGCTAGCAGCGGACTAAAGATTTTGTTTGATGGTTGAACATGACTCCGGCCCTGGTCGCGATTAACATCTACATATGTAAAATTCGCGTCCCGGTTTGCCGGTTCTGTACCAGTTTCCCGGCCTCAGTCATGCATAAACAAAATTATTTCTTACTTTTTAGTACGAATTACTTAAGAAAAGTCAGTCTTCAAAATACATTACTTTTTTTTAGTTATTTCGTTGTTCGGATACTTTTACTTAAGCTAATGTTTGTGACCCAAATCTTAAGTGTTCTGCAACCTGTCAAACCCAAGATCGTTGCAGGCTAGTATTTATTTTAAGATATAGAAGTACATATTAAAATATGCTTTTAAAGTATAGAAATATATAGAATTATATGAAAGTAACAATGGAATATTGTATTGTCACCCGATTTACGCCGCTGTGAAAAAATTCATAATTCTATGACGTCGGGAAATGAGTTAAATTAACGTTGCAAGATTTGAGGACACAAAGAACCATTGTGAACTAATAGTAAGGGCATTTTATGAGATATTTCACAAATCTGCCAACTAAGTTGATACCAGATAATTTCTTCACCATTACCTTTGTAAACGTGTGTAATAATTCGTGAAACAGTTAAGAGCGCACCGAAGGAACGTGCAGGTGAGGACTGAAAACCAAACCTTGGTTTGATGAAGAATGCCTTAAGCTTCATGAGGAAAGAAAACAAGCAAGTCAACGATGGCTAAGTAATAAGAGCGAAACAAATACCAACCACTACAGTAACGCGAAACGAAACGCCACACTCGGGTGCAGAAACAAAAGGCGAGAATATCTGACGCAGAAGATTCAGGAGATAGAGGAAAGAGGCAAGACAAATAACATACGAGATCTATACAAAGGGGTTAAACTCGTAAAGAGAATGTTACCAGTCGAGGTTAGGAATGATTAGAAATGAACGTGGAGATCTTCAGGGGGATCCGACTAAAATTGTCGGTGTGGAAAAGTTATTTCCACAAATGTCGACATATATACAACGGGGAATAAACAGAGGAATTTGAAATCCATACCGCAGAACCGTGGATTCCCGAACCTAGCGAGATCGAGATTGAAATGTCGGTAAAGAAATTGAAAAATTTCAAATCACCAGGAACAGATAATATTCCAGCAGAATTAATTAAAGCAGGAGAAACGGCACTAATCAAGGAATTACATAAATTGATAAGTGCTATATGGAGAAAGGAGGAGCTTCCAAAGAAATGGAAAACCTCAATATTAGTTCCGTTTTACAAAAAAGGCGATAAATCGGACTGTAATAATTACCGCGGAATCTCGTTACTTCCAACCTGTTACAAAGTATTAAGTAATATTCTGTTAAGGTTAAGTGTATACTTAGATCAAATAATTGGAGATTACCAATGTGGATTTAGAAGAAATAGTTCCACGCTGGAACAGATTTTCGCCTTGAGACAAATTTTGGAGAAGAAATGGGAATACAATGGGACGGTTCACTAGCTATTCATTGATTTTAAGAAAGCATATGATTCTATCAAAAGGGAAAAGTTATACAGTATCCTGATACGACTTGGAATTCCGAAAAAGCTGGTTCAACAAGTGAAGATGTGTCTCAGCAACCCTATAAGCAGAGTACGGATAGGTCAGATAGATTCGTCACGTCAGATAGATTCAAGATTCGCAACGGATTGAAACAATGCGATGCCTCATCATCACTATTGTTTAATTTTTCTTTAAAATATGAGATTTTAAAAAGTAAAGGGGACAAATAGGGACTATCACTGAATTGTCTGAATCAAGTGTTCGTATACGCGGATGATGTAGATTTAATAGGGAACGATATAAATACACTACAAAGCAACACCGATATCTTAGTAGAAGCGTGCGATGAGATAGGTCTACAGGTAAACATAGATAAAACAAAATACAAGATAACAAGCGAAACACAGGGAATGAAGGAAATAAAAACACAAGAATTAGGGATAAGGTCATAGCGAGAGTAAACAAATTTAAATACTTGGGAGCATCCGTAACAAGCAATAATGAGGTTACGGAAGAAATAAAAAGTCGCTTAGTATCAGGCAACGAGTTTCTATTCAGTCCAAAAAATTTTAAAACCGCGATTAATAAAGGGAACTGAAAATATACAGAACGATTATTTTGCCGGTAAGACTTTACGGTTGCGAAAGTTGGAGTACGACCCTAGAAGATGAAAGTAAATTACGTGCGTTCGAAAATAAGGTTTTGAGAAAGATATACGGGCCGAAACGGGACGAGATGACTGGAGAATAGAGGAGACTGCATAATGATCGGGGGTGCAGAAAATGTTTGTACCCCGATCTTATTGTTATGTCCTAAAATAGCTGGCCATAAGGCAAATAAATAATCATAAAGTAAATGTTTTTATTCTGTAATTTATTTAAGGTTTGGCTAAGAATGATAGTGAACAATGCGAAACACAAATAAATTTAACAAAAAAAGTAGGATAAATAAGCTACAAATTAACAATTCCACAAAAATGGCTACTCACTCAAATCGCAAGCAAAGCACGCAAGGCAAGCTTCAACGGAAAGGATCCCTAACGTTTGTGATATTTAGATACAGAATATTACTTGTCATTGAGATCAGAACATGTGGCACCGGTGCTTTATCCCGGGACCTCCTAATTACAAGCTAAACACACTATCGAATGTTCTACCTTGTGTTACAATCATTACTGTCAATGTACTTATGCATTTCAGTGAAAATCCCATTAAAATGTTTGATGGTACGGCAATACCATGCAGTGATCGATTTGATATAAAATTACGAAAATTACGATCCTAAAACTAATGGTTGCTGTTAAGTTTCAACATACCACTTGTTTGGGTAGAAATACAAAGATTTTATCCCTGGTTGGGAAGATATTCGGAATCAACAACCGGAAATGTAATCCTCACGCACCAGGGAAAAATCTCCTGCGTTTCCTTCGGCAAATCGAACACGGTTTAAGTTCCGAAGAGGGGTGAACTAAAAGAAAATTTACAAAAGAAATGATGTGGTTAAAAGGATATAGAGTTCGTGAATATTGTAAAGATGCAAGTAGTGCCGTCTGGTATTGATGTACAATAAAGCAGAAAAGGCGGTGAAGAAGAGGGAACTTTTGCAGTAGCAGAAGGTAATTTAGAGTGGGAATTAGGGTTAAGGTTTACTTTATTTACTCCAAACGTCCACCACCCTATTACTCGATCAATATTACACGCTCTACATCACTAGTTTTCAAAAACTATTTATCACTGACACTTCCATACTCACAACCCGAACTGGAGGTATACAAAAAATAGTACAACCACACGATAATAATTAATTCATAAAATAGGCACTGCAGTTGATTCGGAGATGGATATAGTGGCACGCGGAGGAATACTAATAGCGTCACACTGATCTGGCATTTTTTAGCTTTTCCATTCTTTTACTGTTTATAAGTTAATCTTCAGCGAGTTAGGTTAGGTTAGAATACTCAGGTTCGATGATTTTTTTTATACACGCAGTACAGCCACCTGTGATGTATCGTATCCTGGCCTGCGCTGTGCTATCAGCTGTCATTGTAACACCTGATAATACGATGTAGTCTATCCCCACATAGCACAGAATATCCCAGGGATATCCCATTTACATCCCCAATATTCGTAGAATATCCCAAAATATTTCGGATCAACTAAGGATATTTCTTGGTCGCAATTTCCAGAATATCCTGAGAATATTTCAAAGGTTATTCCTTCTTTGATTATAGAATTCTCACTTTTGACTTGTATCCTGCCAAAATAGTGTGTTTTGCTTATGTTAAACCAATATCCAGTAATATTCCATTTATATCCCATATATTCTTAGAATTTTCCAGAATATCCCAAAAGTTATTCCTTCTTGATTATAGAACTCTCACTTTTGAGTTGTATTCTGCTTAAATAGTGTGTTTTGCTTTTGTTAATGACAATGTAAAGCCAAGATCTGCGACAAGAGTTGGCAGCACTATCTCCGTATATGTCTAATGTATTTTTATCGTTGCACGAAATTTCAATGCTGCTCCTACAAATTCAAGCCTAGAGAGTTCAAACTTTTAGGGAAGAAAGTTCATAACCAATTCAAGAGTTCTATCCGTGTCGATTTTTATTTCCTTTCTTGTTCATTGTTATTATGCCTATAACAATGAAGCTCTTTCAGCAATGAACAAGGAAGAAAATTAAAAATCGGCACGGATAGAACTCTTGAATTGGTTATGAACTTTCTTCCCTGAAAGTTTGAACTCTTTAGGCTTGAATTTATAGAAGCAGCATTGAAATCTCGTGCAACGATAAAAATTCGCACTCTAAAAATAGGCCAAACTACAAAAATAGTTCCAGGTACTTTTAGCTCTTTCACTTTTATTTGACACTTCCATGATTCGAAAATTTGTTGTATCTTGTGTTTCCACCCTCCCATACATGTAGGAAACATTACAGGTATTTCTCCTGTATTTTTGTACATTTTGGGTGAAATCCTAAAGTAAAATTTACCTCAAAGTAGTCCTAATTTGCTTATGAGTATATCCTTTTATAATATGAATATGAACAAATCCAGCTCTGGGTAAGCACATTCAAAATAACGTAACCTGGTGCTGTTTAATCTAACCTAACTTTCTAGCTGTCGTACTAACGTATTTCTAGCTGTCGTACTAACGTAACGAATCACAAAAAAACAGTGAAACTAAAGAAAAGATTCTACTACAAAGGCACTGTTAACGGTAGTCTGGAATCGCTGCAATTGATAGGAAGTTAGTACATTATGTTCTCATTCTTCTAATATAATTGTTATTTGGGCCTCATAAAATGTTGCCAGAGGCCGTAAATACATTCAAATTGTAGAATAGTTATTAATAATGCATATCATTTTTTTTTTTAATCGAAACATAACACCAAACCATTTAAAGTGGCATACTATAAAGCAGAAAAATAAGGCTTCAGGAAAATGTGCTTTGTAGTTAGGGGTCGTTTACATCGCGATGATTTTGGAACAATGTGAAAGATTTCTACTTAAAATTTGTTTGCTTTGAATTTCTTAAAGTAAGGGTGGGGACTTGTGGCAACCTAGTTACATAGACACAGGAGATTAAACGTCAAATACCTTGAACCATTGCACTTCCGCTACGATGGGTCGGTTAGGAAGGAATGTGAATAGGCTATTTTACGTTTACATGTTGGTTGGAGACTGTTCATTAATGCAGATAGGAAGCTCCTGTGATCTTTGCTGAGTTAAAGCTTATGAATGATCTTGGTTAACCTTAACCGGGTTCGAAGCGAACCTGATTTGAATATAAATGATCATAATTCTGTAAAGATCCCTGAATGGTAATTGATCCACTACCAGCCTACGTTGACGTCGAATGTATTCAAAGATATTATACAATATATATATATATATATAAATCACAGCCATATTCAATCCACTAGTGGATGAGGCCTCTCTCCGAAGGGAGGAGTTGGTCTACTGCTCCCACGCTGACCAGACGGCTTGGGACATATATATATTAGAATTAATGGATACGTGAGTTTTCTGTTAAAATGATCAAAGCTTTCCTTTACAAGTCATTGAGCCTACTTCCGGCATATTAGATATAAAGTTGTCAAAGTTGGAACATGCATTTAAAAACTCAAGTGACTGGCCGTACGGATCTGGAATTGAATTGGTTTATTGAAATATTTTGTGTGCTAAGTCCGTGGCGTATAGTGAGTATTCATTGAGGCACCCTTGTATTAAAAAATCCGTTAGGTTATTAAAAGCATTTAAGACATTGATTTCGTTGCGAATAGAAATAGTAATTGCGTATCGAGGCACCGAACAGAATAGAAACTTATATATTTCTATTAAAAGAAGCAATTACAAGAGTAACTAATATACATAATATAATTTATAATAAAATTAGAAAAAAAAAGAGAATTTTTACACGTGGTAGCACAGTCTTTAGATATACGATTGAATCAGGTAGAGTCCGTATGACCAAGGATCGTTTATTATAGTGGTTAATTTATGAAATAATAGAGCAACGTTTTTATCGACATCAATTTTATTATAAAAAGTTTCAATACTATATAACATACAATGACTTTAGTTATCAAAAAGAGTGTCCCGGCTCTGTAATGACTTATGAATCACCTCTACTGTAGTGATATCTTCGACTTGGGATTTCGAAAAGGAAAGTATCTAGAGCACGGATACTAACTCCAGTCCAAGTTAGCAAGGTTTAGATATACCGACTCCAGTCCAATTCGGGAATTAGGAAAGTGTCCTGACTCCAGTCCAAGTCAGGGAGGAAGAGGGGATCACTTTTCGGAGCGAATAAGTGATACTTCTAAGGCTCTTGACTGTCCTTTTATATCCCATTTTGGTAGGCGTATTTCCAATGTTTCCAAGCTTCACCGCTTGGTGTTAGTGTCATCTGCTTCTTGGGTTGCTTATGCAGCATTATGTAATTCTTGTTGTTCGTGGTTTCTTTTCATTGTGGTTATGTTAACATATTGACCCAATGTTCCACTTCCCATTACACTCCCCTCCCTTATTTCAGGGATTATCTCACTGTTTGAGGAGTTAATTCACTGGGGTATTTATGTATTCACTTTTCTATTACACTTTTTCACCAAATTACACTTATATAGAAAATTTTAAAAAAATGATATTTTTATATACATGAGGAATTTACACTTGGCTCTAAATTGCCCAAAGCAGGGTCAGTCATTATGACATCATCCCCCTCATTGGGGATAGGCCTTTTCCTCTTGACATTGACACTTTCGCCGTAAATCACTATTACAAAATATATACACAAGATCACTAATGGTGGGTGCGATGTACTTGCTGCTGGGTATGGGTTCACTATTGTTGCACTTAGGAGTATGGGGGTAGTTGCAGGAAATCTTGACTTAATCCAGTTCCATTTGCTGCTGCTGCTTCCATTTTTCTTGCTTTGTTGAGGGGATACATTGTTGTTGGTTGATTCTTATTAGTATGTACATAATTAATAGATAATTTAAGATGATAAAAATGATCGGGAGGACACTAATGGCTATTACTGTTATCATCTGTAACACACACTAAAAAGAAATATTATGGATTTGATTTACTTTTCACTTGATTAAAAAGACAATACACGGTTATAGATGGCACTGTTATTAACACTATAATCACTATTACTATTATGACTGTGGACCAGGTTACCATAGGATGTGAATGAAATTTAAATTTAATGAAAGTCCTGAAATTTACTGGGAAGATTGTTCTTCTCATGCTTCAGTAAACTGTCCAGGTTGTCAATCGTTTTCTGCAGAGTTTGAAGGGGCAGATGAAAGTTTGTTTCATGACTTTGTGGTAATGTGTAATGTTTTGCTTCGAACTCTCCTATGTGCCTGGTTGCTAATTTTAAGGTTTCTGTTGTTACTGTTTCCAAATCTTGATATAAGAAAAAATAACTATACGGGGTTGTGTTATTGTTACTAACTTTAGTTTCTGCGTGACCGTTACTTAATTTGACTTCACTTCTGGTTGTTACATGTAAACCGGAAGGAGTGTACATATAAAATTCCTCTAAAGTTGATAGTTCCGGTCTAATCTGACACAATGATGTTTTATTTTGGAATATAATTTCATGTAGACAGTCCGTTTTTTGCCTCTTCGGCTGTGCTTGTACCTTACAAATTGTAAACATCTTTTGTTGGTTGCATATTGACATGTCAACTTCAAATATGTATTCCTCAGTTTTTATTGCGTGTTCTCGCATACGAGCAGTTTTAGATAAAAATCCATTATTATATATTTTATGCAGGATAAAGTAATTCCATTGATTTATCACTGGAATTTGCAAAATTATATCTAAGTTTGCTGTCGTAGCGTCGAAATTAATTAGGAAACTTTTGGAAATTTGATAAAATATTCCTATATCGTCATTCATTATAGTACTCCTTAGTACTGGATTTGTACTAATGATTTCTCTTGGCAGGGCCGGTTTTATCAGTACATCTGTGATAGCATTTTCGAGAATGACTTGCACAATGCTATCGAAATGCTGTTCGATTATTTGAAAATTTAATAGGGTTATGAGAAATCTTTCATTAGTTGCGACAGAACAGAGAAGCTTGATTATCTCACTATGCATGTATGATATCATTTTTGCTACAGCAATGGTCACGTTTTGTACAATGTTCGTTAACTTGTAATTATCATTTTTAATGGTTTGGATTTGATCGTTCAAATAGTTATTTTGTTGCTGCATCTGATATATTGTATTTTTTTAATTTATGTACCTCATATAGCGAATACCCGCTCACTGCAAAATTTACTATATTTGATATTAACGAAAAAATCATTCTTTTTGTGCGGGTTTTATTATGATGTTGAAAACTTTTCGGAAGTATTTGGGATATTTTATTTATATACTGGCGTTCTCGTTCATGTAGTATTGTTACCAATTGTTCGTTGCCTGAACATGATTCGTTTTGTATATGAATAGCGTTAAAATCTAGGTGCAGTCTGTAGGGGATGAATTCTATATCTTCATACTGGATGATGGTTTGTCTTGCGATGGAAAATCCATATTGTTTGAATACCATCTCCTGTCCTTTGGCCTTTGTTATGAGGTCTTCAACCATGCACACTATAAGGTGCTGATGTCCATATTTTGATGAGTCGTCACATGGTTCAATGTTTCCTATACAGGAAGGAAAAAATGCTGTTATAATTACTTCTTTTTATTCTTGATTTAATTCCTAGTTAGTTATTAGCTATGAAAGTTGCGATTAACAAAGATTATTTGTCCACTGTGAAAGTGTTTTTGGTGAACAATAATTTTGATAGCAATAGCATCCTCTGTATCCTAAAAGCGTATCTGTTCCTGATTAGTAGCAAAAAGAGTGAAGGGAGGCTAGAAAGCCATTTGGTGTGTTTAAATAAGGCCTATCAAGCCGTATTAGTAGAAAAAGGCTATGCCACTGTTTATCATAAATGGTACAAAGCGAAGTGGAGAAAATGTATCACTTTTAGAATCTACTAGGTGGTAAGTACTTTCTGTTCTAAATGTTAATCGTTGTGTTTATTTCTTTTTTCTTTCTTTGCCGTGCGTGTGTATATTTCTTAAGAACTTGTGTTGAACGGCTGCCGGTTTCGTGTATTGTAAAGAGAGAGAAAAGAAAAAAGGATGTTGCACTCTTCTCTTTCTAGTATGTCCACTCCCAGGCTGTAGGCGGGGTTTCTCGGTGTGACGTATTAGTTCCTCTTTATCTCGGCGTTGTTGGGAACACAGCATTGAAAATCTTCTTGGTTGCTCTTTTGTCTCGTGCGCTGTGTGTGTTACCCACACTTTGCGTGTGTGTGTGTGTTTCTCTTGAAGTTTTAGAGTTGTCAATGGTTTAGCATCTTTTTTACGTATCTTGTTCGTAGTACTTTTTAATTCTATCTACTGATACAAGTTGAATTTCTTGTCGAAATTTGTTTTCCTGTGAGTGATTTTAAGTTACACGCACTGGTACTTCACTACCAAGATATGGCGGTTGAAATTTTGATGTCTTTTTGGTCCCAGAACTATGAAAGCTTCAAATTATGTTATTCGGGTTGGTGATGCTTCCATGATATGGCAGTTCCCAACATAGCAAAACTTAGACAGGGCTTCCACCTCAGTCTACACTGTAACTAAACTCGTCTGGCGCCACGACCATTATTATTAAAATTAGTGGTGGTTGAGAAGGCCTGTAGTGAATAAAACACCTTGAATGCGTCTATTATTCCGTAACTACTCATACATTCACCGGGGTTGCAGGAAACGGGGTAATTAATCTGCAGCATAAAGTGCCTAGCATGAAGTTTACTCTACAGATATATCCAAGACGGTTGTGCACATATCCTGGAACGTTTTAAAGCTCCTGACCGCATTTTTACTTAGCTGGTTCATGACATCAACAAATTTCCAAGAGGTTGTTTGGTTAAAGTACAGAATATATAATTATCACGTAAAGGTTTTTTAATAGTTCAGATGAATCAACAAACTGTTGGAAACTGTGATTTCACACGCCTCTTTCCTCCGTAATTTCAAGAATCTTATAGCATCTGGTGTCCTTGAGGGAGTTTATTAATTTATTTTTTCATAAAGCTGTGTAACCTTCACTGATTGGTTTGGTTTAGATCTTGGCTCCTAAATTCTTTCAATAGTATCAGACAGCCATTTTGATTTCTTCACAAATTCTTCCAAGACGAATATCTAGGTATGCTTTAGAACGCTCAAAAATAACTCAGCATCTTCGGGTAGAACAACAACGTAACCCCCAAAAATTCTTGAAGCTTTTGATGGTCAGGAACGGACAAGTATATACAAAATGTCAATTAGCGTTAGTCCTCAATTCGGCACTTTTTGACAACGTTTCTGTAGCTCCACAATGTCCTGGTGGTAAAACCGGGGTTCTTGGAAGCAAAGAAGAGCGTGTGTGCCTACCGCAAGCTTACCTCATTAGAGAATGTTTTCCCACAAAGGTGTTTTCCAGGAAATGGAAGAGGTGATAATTTGATAGCGCAAGATCCGGGGAGTATGGTAGATTGTACAGTGTCTCCCACACTAATTGCTGTATGGTATCCCTGGCCACCCACACCACTTGCGGCCTAACGTTGTCGGCAAGGAACAGTATTTCTTGTAATTCACCAATGCTCTTTCTGCTGCACACGCTCCAACTGCTGCAAGAACAGGTTCTCAGTGATGGTTTGGCCCAGTGGTAGCAGCTCGTAGTGCATCACTTGGCGACTAGTCCACCAGATACCGTGCATGATCTTGCGTGGGTATGGTCTTGTGGTGTGAGACACAGGGTCCCGTGGTGACAACTAATGTCTGGCAGGTTTGGAAGTTTTATACAAGACGCACTTTTCGTCACCAGTGAGCACTTGGTCTAATATCGGTGTGTTCCGGTGCCGATAAAGCAACGGAAAACACTGTCCCTGTTTGGTCTTTGTTGACTACCGACACTGTGTGTTGTACTCACTTGCTTAATTGCATGTCTTCCCTATGAGATGTAGGTGAAGTTTGACTTTCATCAGAAACCTGGAAGAGTTCAGCAGGCTCACCATATGATTGACTGCTGTCCTGATCTATGACAGCCGTTAGGGTTTCGTCATCCAGGGCTTTGGGCACCCACAGCGGGGTTCATGCAAGGTTAAATCTCCCGACCTGAATTTCTAGAACCAATATCTGGCGGTGCCGTTATTCACAGCATTATCCCCAAAGGCTTGACGTATTCGTGCGGACATTGGTTCTGACTGCTATGAGTGGGCAAATTGCCTGTATTTTTCACTGTCAATGTTCCCAGTCCGACTCCGATCGCTTTTCAAGCAACTGAGACACTTATTTCCTATTTCCGTATTAGTGATCACGTTATCTCATGCGACTTCAAAAGTGACAAGAACCTTTTTTGATTACCTTGTACTTCTTTAATGAGAAAGACATGCAGTTTAACGGTTCCAGAGTTGCCACAATGATTCTGTATAAATCCTAGAATGGACTGTACAGGAGATTCATGTAGAATCTATAAAATGACATAAAACAGTAACAATAACATGACATAAAAACAACATGGCTGAAATAAACAAATTTGGTGTCAAGAAATCATCAAATTTTAACGATGCCTCCTTTTCAAGGGCTCTGCAGGCCCCGAATGGCGCCCAATAAATCTTTTGGAATCTGAATCTGCCTGGCTTAAAATATAAAATATGGAAATGGTGGAAATTACCTTATTTTCAAGAAATCGTCAAATTTTAATGACCGACTGCTTCTTTTGAGGCCTCCCGAGGCCCACATGGCCTTCTACGAATCTTCTGAAAATTGTATATATATGCCTGTTTGCCAAGCTTTAAACAAGGCTTCAAATCTTTTATAATACAACATATTGGCAAAAAAAAAATAGTTTGAAGAAATCGTCAAATTTTAACAATCAACTCCTTTCTAAAGGCTCTCCTAGCCCCAACCAGCCATCTATAAATCATTTGAAAATCTGAACTGAATGTCGGCTTACCTGGTTTAAATCTGCTTACTAAACACCAAGATGGTGGGAAAATATAGCTTGGTTTTAAGAAATTATCATTTTTAGGACCCCACTCACCATTTTTTTTAGCAACCCTACGAGCCCCAGATGGCGACATTTTTTTTTTTTTTTTTTTTTTTTTTTT
>JAGDQP010009041.1:9407-54055 GCA_022664845.1 Lepisma saccharinum
ACAGAGCTGCTAATCACCCGTTGAGTGCTAGTTCACATCATGATTTTTACACCGTCATTTGTCTCGTAGGGAAAACAGCTAGTTCTTGTACATTTTGAAAGAGGTATGGAGTTGTTTCCATGACAAATCACTTTGCGTAATGTAGTACTTTTCTGTGATTCACAATTTACCTCAATTGTTGAGCATAGCTGTAGTTGTAGGAGCAGTAGTCATAGAAACAGCAGTTATTCCTAGTCGTAATAGTTATACTTATTGTTGTACTTCTTTATTACTTTTTTCCTACGCTACCAATATAACTTACTGATACGCTTTATTTTGTGTAAAATGAATGTACAAAATATTTTTCTAATATTAATTCTAAGTAAAAGTCCATACGAGAAGTAATGCCAAGCAGTCTTTAAGCCATTCAAAGGATGCAAATAAAATATAATAGAAGTGCACTTATGTTACTGTCTACTTGAAATTTGTTCTAACCTCGAAATGTGAATATGTCTCCCCTTTTAGCGGAAACTGCAATTCAAATGAAGCGTTCTGAAATTCACTGCATATTTGGGTTCCGTTCTGATGAGGAGCATCCAAGCAGAAAGTAATCCATCGTATTAAAATAGATAGACTGTTTGAAGGGGGCGTAAAATGTATACCGCAAATTAATATAGACATGGTCCTTGATTCCTTGCGTATGTGATAAACTCATTTTTTAAATGGTTCTGTTTATTTTTCAGCTCGTTGGCAAAGGGACAATGAGCGTGCAGGTGCAAGAGGAGGAATCCCGTCCTCGCCGCCATCGAGTGTGAGTGACGACGCTCTCACATTCGGTAGTGGTGCATATCCTCAATCACAATCTGTGTTTTCCGGAAGCACCAGAAACCCAATGTTACCTCGATTGTCAGTTCGAAGAGTTGATCCTCAAGGACCAAGATTTGCTCTTTCACCTCCACCTTCAGCCACCTCACGATTTTCAGAAGGGAAAAAATGGTGGTTCTAATACTAAAGTCAAGTGTGGTAATGTGAATATTGATTAAGAATTATTATGTGTCCTATTGCAGACTGGAATCTTCTAGAGTATATTACTCAAAGACAGTGAATACGCATATTTGTTATATAAATACACTTTTATATATACTTTGTATGAATTATTGCATTAAAGTATGTTAGATGTCGAATAGAATTAACCGACTAAATATGAGATATTTAGGGTACTGTGCCTTCTTCTCCGTCTATATTAAAAAGACAAAAGTAGCCATGGAGAGTTCAGAACCTTATTGCAATAAAACAAAGTATATTGTTAACGAGATGTAATGGCAATCCTGTCATTTCCATGTTTAAATGGGAAAATTATTACGTCGTTCTTTGCAAAAATAAAAGTAAAATGTTATATGAAGAACAGTACAGTAGTGAAAGAAAGTTTCTCTTGTAAATAATATTCATAGTTAAAGTTTTTAGATAAGATAAGTTGTGTATATTCTCTCTTTGATATTTTAAAAGATGTATGTACGAAGTATAAAGTAATAAACAGTTTATAATATATACTATAGTTCTTAAGCAAAATTATACACGAACTTACCGGAAACTAGAGTGGATATGTAAAATATATATTTCTGTTCTACATTGTGGTGAAGTACAAAGGTAAGTATAAGGTACCTTACTGCCAGAACTTTTGTTAACTCCAAACGTGAACTGATAACCGATGATTCAACCAGACAGACCATTTAGTGTTAATCTATGTATCTTAAATCTAGATCGATATGAATAAAATAGCAATTAATCGTCGATGAAAATTTTAATGAATGTCTATCTATTATTAAGGCAAATCTGAAATTGGGATGTCACCAATATAAGTATACAATAAATAATTTGTTACAATTTCAATATTTAAATGTGTGTTGAGTATATTATAATCCTTGAAACATGATTTCATTTTTATTGTGTTCCTGTGCTCATTGTTTGCTACATACTTGAATAAAACATTCATTATGCTATGAAAACGGGTGAACGTAAGGATGAAAACATTTACAATTTTAAAATCACAATTTACGTTTATTTTCAGGTATATTCTTGTATCATCATCATCATATTCAGCCATTTTCTATCCACTGCTTGTTGAAGGCCTCCCTTTACTTCCCACATATCTTGCTGTGCTGTGTCTTGCTGCTATCCTCATCCATGTAGTTCCTGAAAAACGCTTGATTTCGTCTACCCTCCTTGCATTTGGATGCCGTTTCGGTCGTTTTTTTTTTTCTGGGAATCCAATGTAGTATATTCGTCTTCCATCTTTCATCTGTTCGTCTAGCTGTGTGACCGGCCCATCTCCACTTAATCTTTTTCGCAGTCTTGATCATATCTTTTACGCTTGTTTGTGAGCGAATCCATTTGTCTTCCTGTTGATATATCTTATAGTATGGAAATCATCTATTTTCATATATACATTACGGCTGGAGATGAGATAATCCCTCATAAACTTCTTATTGGTTTGTAAGCTAATATCAATGTTGCACAACTTGTTACTGAATACAGATAGATCTACTTATTGAGAGACACGCCTAACAAACTAGGGATTACGTAATTTATCGAGAAATCTAATCTAGCCTAATTGTAACGTAGGTCTCCTTGCGTTAATAATATTAATAACAATATTGTGGAACCACATCTTCTGTTTTCACTACCCTTTTTGTTACACAAATGGCGAAGATTAATTGTTATTTTAAAAATATTTATCTAAATTCAATATGCATAGATTAACATTAAGAGTCAGTTCTAAAATCGACAGCTAAACTTCTAGTCAGCGCTAAGTTGAGGCCAAGTCTGATTTTGGCCAATGAGAGTACGCAAAATAAGAGTTGGCCCCAACTTAGTGCTGACTAGAAGTTTAGCTGTCGATTGTAGAACTGACCCTAAACAGTTTATCTGGCTAACAAATTGGATATCGATTTATGCTTGGTATTACGAAAGTTCTGGCAATAGCTAGTTGCGTCAGTTACATACCCTCTGAACGTAAGATGATGTCATGCGCGTTCGATGCAGAGATGAATACGTATGCTTGAAGAGACAAAATGTTGACTCCGTAGGCCAAAGGATACATGTGATATTTACAAATAGCGAAAACGTTCGAGGTACTCTTTTAAACCGAAATATATGTGAGAAAGAATTGTTATATTTTGTACATGGACACACTAAATTGCAAGGTTTTTTGCACAAAATATAACAGTTTTGTGTCGTATTTGTTTCGGGATATATATAAAAGATTACCTCAAACTTTTTTATATTCGTAATTGTTACTTGTATCCCTTTGCTTCCGGACTCCTCAAATATTCTGACTTGTACGGCCAAGACTTTTGGAATTAAGTCGATAGCTTCTATACGTATTGAGAAATGGTTCAAATTAAACAACTTCAATGAAATGAAAGACGAAACTTTAAGTTGCTGAAGCCATTCGATATTTTAAGATTTTATGCTGATTCCAGGCTAAACTCTAAAACAAGATAAATAAGATATTATGGGTGTGAAGGATCTACATTCTTGTATAATGTCATGAAGATATTGATGAGAAAGACTTCAGTAGAATTGTACGATTCTTGGAGTGACAGAGGATTATCCAGCCTGGTCAATTCACTCTCACCAGGGTTGACTTTAATACAAAATTGTAATGAATCAAACAGCAATATAAATTTATACATGCTCATACTGAATGGATTGGATGAGTGGGTACAGTGATAGGGGGAAATCATTTGGCAGTAACTTTTAACTCAGTAATTGCTAGGGCTACAAAGGTGGCTAAGCTGTTGTTATAAAGGTATCGAGGTGACGAGTTCAAACCCGTATAGCTCATCCAGAATAGAGGACTGAGTCACGAAATAAGGTGAGTCCATGTCGCCTGGTAACTTGCAACTCTGAAACAATCAGGACTACCAAGGTGGTTGAAGTGTCGCTAGAAAGGTATCCACGTGGATCATTCAAATTCGTATGCACCATGTATTTCAAACCCGTATACAGGATGCTGAAAATAATACCTACAAAACCACCTCACAAGATTCCTGACATGAACATGAGAAAAAGATTATATTGCATCGAGGGTACACAAATGATCCCTTTTCTACCGTTGTGTTGCCGAATGGGTGGAAAATTTAATTGTATAGCTCGATATCCAATATCATTAACAGTAGAACTGACGTGGCATGATACCCTCAAAGACTTCAAACCTGCTCTATCCATAAATGCATATTCCAAAATTGTGCAATGGGCCAGAGATTACCCAAACGAAATAAGGGATTCCCACAAAACTTTGTGAAGTAAAGGTGGGTCAAATAAGCATGAATGCGGCAAGTAGCAATAATTTGTTCGGCCCAACTAGATATTTAAAACCGATTATATTACATAAAGACGAGTGGCTGCATGCCAAACAGGAGTAATTTACATACAGAATATTTTCAAAGAACATTTGATGTATTTGTTATCAGTAAAATACACTGCAATTGGTCGTCTAGATAGCAGTGGTTACGTTTATCATCTATGCTCAAACAGAAAGTCATTTTTATACTATTCCAACACACCTTTACTCCAGAGAATGTATGGCAACCCTCTATTTCCTTTAGGGAATTGTTTGAGCATCCATTTCACAATTTTGAAAAATGTAATCTTGAATAGAGAAGGTTTCAAGCCCTTGAGGGTACCATGCAGCCTCAGTTCTACTATTAATGGTATTGGTAATATCAAACTCTAAAATTTGTTTTCCCACGCTTTCGGCAGCTTATAGTGACATTTGCGGTGAATATGTTTTTATTATTTTCATGTCAGAAATCTCGTGAGGTAGTTTTGTCGGTGTTATTTTGCAACTCCCTGTAGGCTTATGCATTTAGATGAGTGGGTCCCGAGATAGAGGGAGGGATCCATTTCGCCCCAGTAAATTTTAACTCAGAAACTAGTAAAGCCGCAAAGATGGCTGAGTTGTTGGAAAGATCTCCGCGAGACGAGTTCAAGCTCGCAACCCTGCTGAAGCTTAGCGCACTCCCCGATTTAGCTCCGCCTTATTTTTATACTATCATCCCTCGAAGATCCAGGTGCATTACGTTACCATTCTGTATAATAGGTTGGTTCTTCAAATGTCAGATCAACAACACTGACAGAAATAATGTTCCGTTCGGCTTGTAAGATCTACTTAAGTGTGTTTTGTATTGAAATCAAAGTATGTTGATGGGAGAAGTAACGAAATAATGAATATAAATATAAATTAATTAAAGAGGTATCAATAAAGTAATTATTTATTTTTCAGTGCACCCAATACTATTTATGGGAAAAGAAAGTTTTAAAATATATATTCTGTAACAATCTATATTACAGGTATATTTTTATAAAACATGGTGCTGAATGATGAACAATAAATGTCAATTCCAGCATGTCAAGTGTGAAAGCTGGCACTTTGCGCTGAATTGTTATCTCAAGATAAACTTGAACATTTATACATTCCACTGCCGCAAACAGATAAAATAGCAATATTAATAATAAATTATGGCTCTGGGAATAAAGATAAAAAATGTGCCGTCCTTGGCATTAATTATCACTTGTTATGTGGAAAATAATTGAGTACAAATTTTGGTTTCTTGTAGACAATCATGCATAATTCGTAGTGCATAGTTTTGGTCGCAACTGTTTCCTGGCAGGAACAGCTTAATGGACCTAGTCATGACTCCTTGTTATTTGTAGTTGCAGGATGTTAAGTAAGATTCGACCTTTCTACCACGCGAATGTACGCGAAACGCACAAGTACGGAACCACTACAAATTTATATGGTGTTTTATTGTCATATGTCTGCAGTCTCAAGAGACAGGCGCCACACCCGATCCACACCAACCTAAAACAACTGATACTGTGACTAACAAATCCATATCACATTTGGTCAGTCTTTTAGGGTTCAATTACAGTGTTCAATGGCCCAGATGTAGTGATGTGTTCGATGTTATAGTGTTAATAGAGGCATTCTGGTGGAGATTCTGCTTCCATGTTCCATAGAACCTGAAGAACGCTGAAGTCACCTGCTGGATGTACGTATGGATGAGCCTGCATTTAATGCGAATGTAATTTGAACCAGTGACGTCTGTAAGCTATCATGTAAAATTGTAGCAAGGCGCAGGTGATCAAAGTTATTAACATCTTTCATTGGTCACCGCGCTGTCCATAGTAGGTCGTAATATCTACCATATGGGTATAACTTCATACCTGATAAAGGTTTTGGTGTTCACACAAGCCCTCACGCTACTTGATAATTTACGTGTTTCTGTTTCATGATTTTTGGTATCTGAGTGAATATTTCCAAAAAATACATCTGATATCCACTCATGTGTACAAATCTTATACAAATTTTGAAAACACTCCTATTTTGACGCGTATTCAGTTGATCTGTCACTTTATCCTGGATGTCACTTCATGGTCCCGTGGCGTTCGTTTCACAACTTTCTGGTATCTTGTTCTTGAAGCTCAAATAGCCACAATTTCCAATAAATGATAAAATTTCTCTCAATTACTCAATTTCCGATTTGTGCCAACACATAGTAGAGGCAATGTCCGGTTTGGCTTGCTAAAATTTTTGCATTAATGAAATATTCACATATGTTTTTCAATTCTTTGTCACAACATGTCATAAGGTTGAACCGATCACCATGTTCAAAATAGAATACAGCATGTGGGTTTTTGCAAACAGTCTAGGACTTCAGAAAGGTAGTACAATATCTTTTAATATGAAATTGAGATTCCTGATTTTGAGGAATAACAAAATGACAACACACGCTTTGGTTTACCGACTGACCCAACCAAGAATCATACGTCAGCATTAATCATGATTAATCATCATATTTACCGTATTTGTCCGTCCCTGTCATGTCACAGGAAACTTCCATCAGGAATATTGCTTACATTTTCAGCGCACTATTTTTGCTGGGGCACAGTGTCTGCAAGGACTATTTCACAGGGTCAGAAGACGTCAACATTATGAGTAACAGGTCTTTGCCTATCTCCTACCCTTTCTGCAACTTTTCCTCCTGAAATTCTAAAATCTTTTATTTATAGAACCTTGAGTCTTCTCCCATAACATCCCAGTTGGAAGAAGAGCTAAAGTAACGCCATTGGTTGGCCTTATGTACTTTGTTCCTTGTGTGTTGAAGATGTCATATGAAAAACAATATGTGTACAGTCTCACGTAAAGGGAAGTTGCTTGCATTGTCAATTCTTTGAAACATATGGGACCTACTACGCACCTACACAAGTTTCTTGGCAGCTGGTAATTTGTTTTCTCAATTGCTGCACTTGCTTGGAGAGTAGCTCTGAAGTAAATATTGATATATGTCACCTTGCCCGAAAGAAGGTGCTTACCTACTTAATGTTGGGGTTGGATTCGTAACTTTTTAATGTCTGTGGTGTAATTTGTCCCATGATGGTAAGTGAAACTGAAACTGAGGTTATGGCCGATGAATATTAGTATGGTCTGACAATATTAGATATAGTTATGGTCCATGAATATTAGTAGGTACGCCAGGATATCTTCATGCATGGTCTAAGGGTCCTAGAAATTCCATGGCGAAATTATGTTTAAGTAAGGAAGTTACAAATGAGAAACTAATGGGTTTTATAGACTCTCACTGTTTAAAAATACTCAAAGAACAATTTACGATAAGAATGTTCTTATCAATTCAGATATAACTGAGGTATAGATTCATGTATTTTTCATTTTACTAAGACAAATGGGTTACTAAATCTGTTACTACGGTAGGTAATAATCCATGTGAATATTTATAAATGTTTTTGGAACATTGTTCTACTTTAGTATTGGATTGGAGTTCTGTTTTACGAATTCCTTTTCCCTGCATGCTATTGAGTACTATTTTTTTTACTAGTAAACTGCAGTGTGGGCAAAAGTGAAATGTGTATCTCCATGGAAACGGTGTACTATATATTTCGGCTAGTGACTGTTAGTATACTTCACAACGAAATACGACTGCAAAGCATAATCTAACGCATGCGTTTCTACATGTATTCTTCTAGAGTCCCCTAGTATAGGATGTTACCCCATAAATTCCCGAAAAAAAAACTTAAGTGTAACATCTTTACGGTTAAAAATCGATATAAACCCGTCAAAGATTTATGTGCACCCCTCCAATTTTGGTTTTCCCCAAACAAAAAATCCTGGAAGCATCGTTGTGTTTCTGGATGATCAAACAAGTGATGATGAAATCATGGGTATATAAGGGTAGCGACTGCGTTACTTAGTTGTCAGGATAATGTGTGTTCTTGTAATGGATGTGTATAAATCAGAAAGGAAGAGTTGCAAACGAGATCAAACATATTTTCAAGAATTGAAAGTTAGTAAAATGTCGTTATAGAAATGTTAATAATGTGTTGCTTTTTAAATGATACGCTCGGGAATGTGTAGAAAGTTTTAGGTAATAAAATAAATGTCATCAAATAGAGTTTTTGACCTTGCTTTAATATTAAATTATACATATAAGGAAGTGTTCAAAACATGAATTGTGAAGAAACATGGAAACGGCAGATTTACATTAACATCATAGTTAGTAAAAGTTGAAATTTGAATAGTTAGAGACATTTTGCATATGTACTACCTACCTGGTATTAACATGGATTTTAAAACGAAGTTGCTTGTAACAAAACAAAAGGACCTTGTAACAAAATTTTGTTATTTAGTATCTATGGAGCAAAGACAGTATGGCGGAGAAATGTGATTCCGTTGATGTATCACTACCACGTAATAATCTGTGCACATATTGCACACGTTTCGTAAATCATATTCAAACCCGACCTTTTGATGATTCAAGCTTTAAATATTAGGTTCCGTTCTTTCGTAAATGAATCATTAGAACGTCATTCACTACTCAAATGAAGCAAAACAAATTATGTTTTTATATTCTCATCCAAAATTTGCCTCTGTTCTCTCATTAACAAAAATGATTCTTCTACTACGAAACTGTTTTATAACTTTCTCAATTTGTTCATTACGTTTCTAGAAAGTGTGTGACACTAAATCATAATAAAAAAGATAATAAACTTGGAGCAAGATAATTAGAAGGACTTAACAAAAATGTTTTTCTCAAATGAAAGAAGTTTTAGTACTGACTGTTAAAGGACACTTGAATGTTATTGCTAAAACCGATAATTAACAAAAAGAGTATTATTTAGACATGTTCTTAAACTTTTCAAGAAAGCCCCTTAAACTTGTTGGAACATTTTATTGATCAGTTTACATAAAACCAGAAAATACTTTTTAACATTGTGTCACTTTTATCACCATGACAAAAGTCGCAGAGGCAGGAAATGTTTCACTCCAAAGTTCGGTCAAGAAACAAATGCTGCGCCTGCGCATGCAGTTTTAACACAAAATGTTATATAGTTCGAATGACAACCATATAGTGTTATCTATTAGTCATATGATTCTAAATTTAATTCCAGCTGGAAAAGTGTATTTCGTAACATATAATTCAATTACGATAATTCGCATTACTGCTTCTTAAAACTGATTGGTAGTCATTTAAGCTGTTTACATGCCATTTCTGCACACAGAGAATTATACAGGAAAACTCTTTATCAACGAGGCAGTCCCTCTTTGGCTGTGATTTGATATTCCTTCTTGAAGTCCCTTTGAATAGTAAATTCCTCGTCGATTCGCAGATACAGTTCATTCTCTTCTGTAAATGGCAACCAATTTGGAACCCCATTGACAGGAGTAGAAACCGGGGTTGGATCCCTGCAGAAAAAAAACAATGGCAAATTTAATAGCAGGTTTGTAATTCACAAAAGACTTATATGAGAGAACCTTTTTCGGCTTTACTGTCTAACGTTAGAGATGAAGGAGAAGTGATTGTTATAATTAGCATAGAAGTGGTATTTCAAACATAGAAGACAAATATTCGTGAAACATATGAATGAAAACAAGTTCAGAAAATAATATATTAGTTCCAAATAGATGTGATTTGAAAGGCATGAACCAAAGTTGCTTAAAGGTCTTAAACAAAAAATCAAATTCAACGGGAATTGAAAAATCAATAACGTGTTGTGGAAAGGTAGCATACAAGTAGGGCTGGTACACTTACGAATGAATGTATATTAGAAACATACTATTTTCTTATTAAACTTACATTTATATATCAGAACAGGAAGTTATGGTTAAGCCATTTATGTCATTCCCCAGATGTGGGACGGACATTGTACAGGTATTTTTAATAAACAATTAAATGCAACTTTCCAGATAAATATTTTTACGTTTGTGTACGGTGCACAACCTGTTTGCCGGATAAGTGCTGTGAAGATGGATAATTGGAAAGATATTGAAAAACTTTTGTAAGGTCCAAATAGTTATTGACAGACAACTGTATCCAACATATCAAGAATAGTAATGCTTGTGGTACGCTTATGATTAGCTGTGGTGAGTCACTGCCGACAGTGATAGAAGGATGGTCGAACAAATAAAAAATGAATGCCCCAAACTTGTTGATGCAAGAAACGAACGTACAAAGAATGATACCTTTCAGAATATGATGATTTCACGTTGGGAAATATTATGAATCCGTAACCTGGGACGTACGAATTTTGTCACACTTACGTGGAGGTGGGATATTTTCTACCCCACATCATCAACTAGGTATTATTTACTAGCCTGTATAGACTTTGAGAAGAAAATTAGTTTTATTCTTTCCTGGAGAATATATTTTAATGACAAATAACATAAATTGAACATTTTTCTTACTAATACGGCGTTATTTCCAAGTATCTTTTACTTTAACTGTAGCGGAACTAATACAGTAAACGTAAATCTGAAAATATACCCCACGTCCAACGTTACGGATAAAAATAAATTCTTCCCAAAAAGGTCTGGTAATCAATCCTTTGGGTCTTCACTATTCGTCATCAGACATTACGTATGTCTGTCTAGTCTTTGTATTCGGTACATGCATAAAAATAATTTCTAACAATTTCCCACCCTTTAAACAAAATGTATCATTTCCCTCGATTGTCACAAATATAGAAAAAATGTTATGGGAATAACTTCTTTACATATTTCCTAAAGTTGTACCAGACGAAAAATGTGGTAAAATCACATGTGCAACAATACCTGTCACGTATATAACACTGTTATCAATTTCCATAGTAGCAGAATGTACTTTTCTTTCGGTAGCCATTCTGACACTTCTTTGTGAAATCTTGCAATTTTGTGTGTTTTGACGATTTCCATTACATTTTCCATGTAACAGCGACAAAGCAGGTAAAACAATAGTATGAGTAAATTGGTAGGATTATTTTGGTACTTTTTGTGTATGACATATTTTCTGATATGATACCAAATGAAACCCTAAACCAAATGTAGTTATTTTGTTACATAGTTTAATAAACTGACTTTTTTCATTAATTAGAGCCGTCTTAAGACCGCAACACACCAAGTAGTTGCGCAAGGGTTCCATGATTTAAGGAATTCCATGATAATCTATGAATACTTTTAAGAAATAAATAAGTACTGTTGTAGCAAGTTGAGACAGAGTTTTATGATTTAATTCCATAGCTTTTGCTTCATCAGAATTTAGGAACTACTCAATACGGTGTCACTAAGATCATCGTTTTAAACACTCTTTTATTAATACAATTATCATTAAATTTAGTTCTCTTCTTCGTAGCGATTTGTTCCTATCATCTCTAAAAGACTCGTGTTGACTTTCTATTTGCAACTTTGTGGGCTAAAGTATTTTATTTTGTTTATATATTGTTTCCATTGTATATTTTAGTGATAACAATCCACTTCATTGTTTTTCATTCCGCTAGTTTACTTCCTCACTTAGTTTGAGCAGTTACTCAATTATTTTTTGTTTGCATTTATCAGGGCTTACGATACCAAGTTGTTTAGAGGCATATAGCCGAAATGCAAATGTCCACATTCAACACTCCCTGGCTCCTGTTGTACGGGGTCGATAGAACCCGTTAAATGTTGCAGCAACAGACAGCCTTCACGCCATATAAAATGTAGTTGCAGATATCATGGGACGTGTTACAGTGCACTGTGCAACGTGTTGGAACTGCGTGATTTACAAGTCATTTCCTTGAATAAGTGCAAACTGGATCATGTGGCGGCAGAAACACATGATGTGGTGAAACTGGGGAACGTAAAATTAACTTGAGAACGAACGATGGGTTGCTGGTTTGAAACTTTTCGTGCTGAGAACCAAACTCTCTAACATGTGGAAGGTAGACGGTGGAGGTCAAGACCTTAACCCTCACAACGACACCTTAAAATCATGTGTTATTGGGGGAAATCCACGAACCATCGTCAGCAAAATTGCATGACAGTTCGATGTTTCCAATTCAAGCATTTGCAACCAGAGAAAGTAAAAATTTAACAAATGGGTACCGCATGAAATGACGGAACATCAGAAAGAACAGTGGATGGATATCTGCAATAACCTATTGGTTCGTTATCACAATGAGTCCCTTCAGCGGTATTGTGGCTTATGATGAGAATTGGATCCGCAAGCAAAGTGGACAGTGGTTGAAGCTTGGAGAATCCCACAAACACTTTCCAAAACTGAAGTTAATCCCACAAAAGTTTGGTTTCAGCGTGGTAGACAGCATTGCGTGTTGTCAATTGCAAATTCTTTCCTTCTGGTGAAACTATCTCCGTTGTCACGTACTGTGCAGAATTTGACGACATGTGGTGGCAGTTGTGTAAACTGTACCCACCGTTCGTCAATAGTAAGGTGCCTCTGCTCTTAGGAAAATTACTGCTGTTGTCTGTGTATGTGCGACAAGCTCTTGTGAGGAACCAAAGACCTTACTCTACACTTACTTTGTAAACTTTCATATCAGAGATAACATCCACTGAACAACTAATGGAAAAGGATTAATGCATGGTTCAAGCTCCGAAAATTTTTGACTAGGACTATTGGGATTATTTATCATAAATTTAATAAGATTAATGTTTGCCTATGTGTCTCGGAAGGTATATACTTTATATATGGATAAATAAACTTAATTATCTCTAATTATATATTTCCTCATTCAAAAGAATGATATACTTAGTTTTGATTTGATAATTACAACGAAGGCAATCATTTGATGTAAAGTGTGATATTAATAAATATGCTACAAATTCATACAATATGCTTAAAATTATGATCGTACAACAAGTTCTAATAACTTCCATTTCTCGTTCATTTTATACTCACGTTTTCTCTCAAGTTAAGTGATTATTTTGTATTCCAACTAGTTTCTCTGTTTTTCTTTACCACATGTTCCTTCACCTTACCTTTCCGTTTATTAGCTTTCAGTTCTTTCAATATTTTCTTGTGCTTTATAGTTTTGTTCCACCCATTTCGTTTGTCATAGTTCATCTCTCTAATTTTAATTTATTTTTTTCTTTCGGTAGCAATATTCTATTCTCTATTATTTTTCTTTGCGTAATGCCTACTTTTGTTCTTAGATTATCTATGTTGTGTTTCCATTTCTACTTCAAAATTTTGTTTTCTACTTTCTGATTTTTTTTTCATTTATTACACTTATATACGATCATTTCTCTTTATTTCTTTCAGTGGTTACTTTACTTTTCTATTTTATCACCTGAATGACTAAGAGAAAAACAGAGTTAAATGTCATTTTTGTCATTATCACTAAAAAAAAACATGCAGCATTGCAGGAAACATATTTTCGGATTGAATATCCTGTTTTTTATAATACTAACAAAGTGTACATGTGTATAACATTTGCTGCAATTAATTTTGAAATGTTAGAATTACTATAAAACATAATTCTTTCACAAATTAAGGTCGCTTACACCTTGTCGCCTTCTTTACAGTAGAGAGTTTCATATATTCTCTCAGTGTCATTACAAAATGACTAAGAAATTGATTCTGAAATATTATATAAACAAATAAGTTTAATGTCTTTTGTTCTTACTTCTTTTTAGCAGAGCCAAAACATATTTTTATCCTTCTTTCATTCTGCTTTTGTGCGTCTGTCTATAACGCAAACTAGCCCCTCAACTAAAGAAGACAAAGACAAGCTGGCATCACATTTAGAGAGCGAAATGGACTTCAGATTTAAATTCTGTTACATTGTGTTGAATTGAACAGTTTTCAATCTGTTGAAGTTAAAAATTTCCTTTGTGGCATTTCTGTACTTTGTACACTCAGTCAGCAACGTGCCTTAGCTTCTAAACAAAACCAGGCAGATAGAGAATCTGACTTCATATTGTCATTGAGCGACCTCGACTCAATATACCGTTTTCAGTTTGGCCACGTCATGATCTTTCCGATTTTATACGCGTATTATGTGTAGTTCTCTGAAATTGGACATACCCCACTAAAATGTGTTACTATTTTTCAGCTTTAATTCTGGTATGTGCGTTAATGTGAACATTATCGCTGTAGTCTTTTTCATTACGAACTGTAGTACCTTGTCATCGGGGCTGCCTTCTAATTACGAATATATGCTGTAAACTTGTTTGCACTGTTCTTTTCCTTCTGCATCTATCATTTAGATAGCAAACATTTTCCCTTCATTTATTGTTTCTGTATTCTCTCTCACTTTGTTCTCCATTTTTCCTTTTATTTTGGTTCCTTTGATATTTTCTTACCTTTCTTTATCTTACCTTCCATAGCTGTATTCCTTCCCTGTTTGATTAACTTTTAAGGTATTAACTATTTTACTTACTTTTAATTTTCATTCCTTTTTTACTTTCCTCAAACATTTAAACTTATCACTTCTTCTAAAAAAACGAAGAGTTATTCGATCAAGAATGATGGTGGCCTTCCAGAATTTAGAGTCATTTTATTCGATATTCCCGCAAATGCGCGTATTTATTATCATACTTTTCACAAATTATCACTACACTGAAATCAATGTAATTAATCACTTCAACCTTGTATTTTCAACCTATATCGCCAAACGCTACTAACGTGCATGCCTGAATTAGGTTTCAAAAGCAGTGAATACGATGTTAATAAAGACTATTTCAAATAGTAACTATGAAGAATACTTACCCATAAATAACAAAATTCGTCCACAAATCTACAACTCTTTCTGACACTATCTCACTCACGTAATCCAGAGCAAACCATGGGAAGAAATATGACAATTCATCTCCATGATCGACTCCTGTGCATGAGAAATAAAAATAATTTAGTTTACACAAAATTACAAAACTTGTTCTTATTCGTTCATTTTATATATTCAAAATTATTAAAATGAAAGTACTGCTACAAAATATTATTTTAGATACAATATATCTAATAGAAAGGATCCGAATGAATTTATCAGAATTTGAAAATCATTATTATGATATAGATTTTACTACTTGCTTCGAGATTATAATTCAAGAATTGTGTCGAATAATACCTTAAGCTTCAAGTTACAAATTTTAAAGAAAACGTCATTTCTGTTGCGTAATTAGTAAATGGATACGTACTATACGCATATGAAATTACTATTAAATAGTGATACATTTCTATCAGTACCAATGAAAACTAATTCCATTTTGAATAAGGATTCGGATTATAGTGATTTTTTGGTCTTCAGTTTCTTTTATTATTATTATTTTCTTCCTCCATTTGATTAGCTTTCACTCTAGAAGCCATTTTCTTTTTCATTTTAACACAAAACAAATAACCATGATCTTTCGACAATAAATGTATTATAAATTGTTGGAGAATGTTCCGTAAAAACATTCGACAAAAGCACTCTTTCTTTCTGGGTAAATTCATTGGAACGTGTAGACTAGAAGCTACGGAGATCAAAGACAAACTTACATAAGAGATGTTCGCTTTGTCCCTCAGATCAATGACGGTTATTATTAAGTGTCGAGTAAGAATATATTCCCTAGCAGCACAAAATATCGGGCCAACTTACTGGGCAAGCTTGATCGATATTGGCCCGATATTAAGTGATGCTAGGGTTAATGCTGTATTCTAACACACACACACACAGGATTTTTCACTAATGTTTTGATAAAAACCAATAAGAGGAACGTTCTTTCACAATATTAAGTGAAGAAGAAAAGGCAGATTCGTAATATTTCTGTAAAATTGTTAAATCACATTTTTCACGATGAAAGATAAACGTTTCCGATTGTCTCTACTTACGCAATTTGCATCCGAATCTTTGAAGAGAATCGAAATTGGACTCCAATGATATGCAAGATTCCTTAGTAAATATGATGCAATTATGACTTTCGTGTGTTGTTATGCTTGCAAATCGGCAATCTGTTGACACTTGTGTAAAACATTTTCCTACATTAAGATCAAGGGATACGTCATTCTACGGATGAGTTATCTAATTCGTCATTGCGACGTCTATCTCCATACTAGGACGGTTTAAGTTACACTGTTGGCACGTGCAAGTGTGAGGTTGTACCTCATTCTCCAAACATAGCTCAGATTTTGAGATGAACTAGACGACTATTCAAGCAATCAAATCGAACAATCTAATTCCTCAGCTGCTCTTTCCTAGTTCTTAACTGATTGAGTGAACTCACAGAATATTTGGCTGTCCACCGATAATTTTCTTCCATTTAACATCAGTTGTAAATCAATTTGTGTAATGCTTTACAAGATCAAACACTACGTTGAACAGTGCAATATTTGATATTTTGAAAGGTTTACACATTCTAACTAACTAACTCTATGGCTTATGGAACTCGCAAGTTCATCGCCGCAGTAACAAACGTTCGCCATTGGATTCTATCCTGGGCGGTATCAAGCCAGTTTTCATCACGAACACCTACTTCTCGAAGATCTCTTCTAATATTGTCCTCCCAACGACGTCTCGATCTTCCCAATGGCCTCTTTCCATCGGGCCTTCCAACCAGGATAGAATATAATCTTCGATTTTCCCCCATCCGAGCTACATGGCCTGCCCACCTTAGTCGTCTCGATTTCATTATTTTTACAACATCTGGTGAATCGTACAGTCCGTGGAGTTCTTCATTATGCAGTCTCCTCCACTCTCCAGTCATCTCGTCCCGTTTCGGTCCATATATCTTTCTCAAAACCTTATTTTTCTATGAATGAATATTTTTTACACATTCTATGAATGAATATTTTCTGGAGTAATCGTTATGCTCTAAGTTTGAATAAATGATTGTTCATAATGCTGTCAGCATTCAGACAATCTCGTTGTAACAAAAGTAAGTTTTTACAGATTGCATGACTAAGTCCAGCTATGACTAAGGTCGGATTGAAGGTCCACACTGTCAACCAAAACATCAGTCGGTGGACCGAATACTGCAATCTGATCGCATTAACTTACTCTCTAGTGGATATTAGGAAAGTTTGGTCAAGAGCGACGAGATGGCTCAGCTAAGTTCTGGTAATAACTAAGTGAATGAGCTGAAAGCTGAAAATGTATACTGGGAGATCTACGGTCATTGTAAGTATAAAGGTTGCAACTATAATGAACATTCCACTACCACAGTAGCACGCAATTTGATTTCACTTTAAATAAAACATTTATTGGCAGTCTCTTCAACGTGTTCTTCACGCGGAAACGTTGATTCAAATTAGGTTGAATAAATCACAGAAAAAACGGACACTCAACGCTTTTCTTAACGTAAAATCAAGATTGTGCTACTAAGGTTAGTTATAACGTTGAAAATGTTACCACAGTGAACATTTCACATTTGCAAAAGTGACTAAAGTTTACTCATTAAAAAATTACAACAAGTGCACTTTTCTTTGCAAGTGCAATGAGGAGCTCATAAAATAATAAAATATGATTATTTTACTCACCTACCACCTCATACTCGTTAGGAAGTCGAGGATGGTATCCAAAATAATCAAAGGCATAGAAGTACGTGTCACAATAGCGAGAGTTGATTTGAGCAGCCCTGTAAGAAGGCGCCTTCACCCAAAGTGTACCTAGAAGCTAAGAAACAGAATAAATGTATTATAATATGCTGAGTATTGTTGATAGTAGTTCAAATTCGTTATGGGTTTGAAAGAAAAGGGACGTTAGAAGTGCTGCATTTAAAGGATATTTAAAAAAAAAACTAATTCAGAATAATTTTCCGTTTAAATGTATATATCTACTAAAATTATGTAATACCCTGTTCGACTCTGTGAGATCTTTTGCACTGAAATCTAAACAAATGTATCATTGAAGGGGTCAACCTCGAGTCTCGTGTTAGACCCTAACAAAAAGAAATTTCGAAATAAAAAATTCATAGAACACGATTTACGTAAAGCCCGAGTTAAAAATGAAGAGACGCGAGTGGGCAGTGTTCATCTAACTATATGTATGATTCGAGCTAGAATTTTAGTTAATAATCACACATAGGGCATAAGTTTGACGGCTGTCCCGTTACTTGCGCAAACCCACCCTTGTCAAAAATAATACATAACATTGTCTATTGAAGTCTAACTATTGTCAGAAGTCAAAATAAATATTTATATGCCTTTACATGTTAATGTTGTGGGCAGTAGACATTAATAATTTCAATCACTGTTTCAATTGTGTGGACAAACATGATACTTTTTTGACTTTCATTATAATGGAAGCTGTCAATCATCGTGGTGTAATTTTCAAGTTATAAAAAATTGTGCTACGAAAGAAATTGTTAGTTTCCTGGTCATCATCTTGATATTTTTATTTGAAAGGGAACAAAGTGACAAACTTGTCATAAACTTGGTTCACAATTTTGTATGTTTGACATTTTATATTTTCTACAAATTTAATATGTCTCTATTTATTACGATTCTCTTAGTCGACAACGATTCTTCTCCCTCTATATGATAGCTACGTCTGGAGTAATCCGTAGTCACGCATCGTCGTACAAATTAATTTCAAGATATTTAAGAGTAGACATAATGTCTCAAATGATTGAACTACTGGATAATAGCTTATCTTTGTTAATATCTTAGATCATCTTAAAATATTTTACAATGGTCATAAATATAAGTATTAAAACCAATCAGAACTGTTATTCATTCATTTTCACTGTGAAAGTATAAACAGGTATTTCTGAAGAAAAAAGCAAATAGATACAAGCGTAATTGATTTCTTTTAAAGTTCGAGCTCATTTTTTATATATGACAGATAATATTCTTATACTATACAAGGGCAGATTAAGGTCCTTTGCAAAATCTAGCAATATTTGTATTATAACACGGCCTTGTTTCCATCTTGGATAAAGAAAACACAAATTTCTGACAAGACTGATTATACTTTAATAAACGCAAAATTTACCTAACGCGTTTCAGTTTCGGTGATACAATGCCTGTCTAAAAATTATCCGACTATAGGCCAGGAAACGAAACTACGTACTTGGTGGGTTTCAATTCCTAATCACCTTCGAAATAGGTCTCTTCAGCTTTCATACACTTAATCCAACGATCCTGCCATTGCTGGAAGCATAAGGAGCCCTCTTCTAAAACTGCTCTTAACGCCGCCGTAGCGTTGTGCAGGATCTCCTCTTGAATGTCAAAACGGGTACTTTTCAGTGTCTATTTGCCTTTAGGGAAAAGTAAGAAGGCACAAGGAGCCTTGGCGGCAGGCCAAAATGTCGTTTTCTGCCAGAAAAGATTGAATACGCTGCGATTAATGAAGCTGGGTGTTATCCTGATGCAGGTACCAGTTTTGTGAAATCCACATGTCTGCTATTTTACAATGAACTGCATCACGCAGGTTGCAGATAACGTCAAGACAGTATCCCTTCTTAACTGTTTGTCCTTCTGTTACATACATTCGCGATTCATAGTGCCACGGTTTTATTTGTATACTCTCGGTGGAGAGGATGGATGTATGTGGATGGAGAGGATCCATGGGATCGCCGCCAAAAGCTTGTTGAAACTTGCGTATTGTTTCTGCTTGGCTATCTCCAGATTTCTTACAAAACTAGATGTCTTTCCACACGTTCTGTCAGTTTGCCCAAATGGAACTGAGACGAATAAAAACTACACGATACTACACACTAGCTGCCTTACAGATGCTGAAGCAAGAGAGAATCACGCCACCCTACAGACATTTTACATGAAGGATACCTGCACCACGGTGTACAGTGTTGCCATCCAACGTTCACTATTTTCCTCACAAAAAACGTCGGATACTTTTTAGACAGGCCTTGTATATCACCTCCTTCTTCAGACTTAACTACAGAGAACCACACTGAGTTATGTTAAATCTGAAGAAGGATGTGATTTATACGGGAAACTCTAATGATTTAATTAGTTTTTGTGGTTCTTAGAGTATAATCAATCTTGTTACAAATCTTAGTTTCCTTTATTCATATTTTGTATCACATATATTAAGTTATATATACAAGTGAACTCAACCTCTTCTTTTAATTATCATGCCACTTGCATCATTTTGCTTCTAAGCATATCACTTCATAGTTCTTCATTACACTTTCAGTAATTCTGTTACTTTTCTACTTATATTAACTATCAGTGCAATAAGAATGATTGAACTTACTAATATTGTCTCGTATTTACACAAAGAGTGGTTATTTCTATAACTAACGTGCTTTTTCTGTGCAAAACAGTATCATATATTAACAGAGATAAACAGTCACGTCATCAAAACAGTATTTTATTTTCAGCTTTCCTATGTTATGGATACTTTTGCTATGACGAAGTACTGTTATTAATCAAATGGTATGACATAAGTACTTTGTAGTAGTAAGACAGCGTCTACAATGTAGTACTTACTACAATGTAGTAGTAGTACATTATAGTAATAAGACAGCGCTAAACAAATTTCTAATTCAATGTAGAAATCAACTGACACAGTTAAAAATGTATTATTTTTTTAAGAATATTAAAAATCTGTAGGAAAACACACTTACATCCAAAGTTCCAGGAATTAAGTAAGTAAAATTTCCAAAATCAGCAGTTCTAAAGTATTTCTCCTTCATAGCTTCAACTAAAGCCTGGCCTGGATCAGGATATCCTTAAGGGATTAAAATTTAAGAATATACTTATAACTTTAAAATATACTTTTAAATTAAACATATATATTTTCAATAAGACTATATAAACAATTTTGGGGAGATATCTTTGCATAAACGGACCAAAATATTCAATATACATATTACAATAAATGTCAATGAGTCGGTGATTGCCTATAAAGGTTGCCCGGTAATTATTTAAAACCACCTGTTAACATGGTAAATGTAATAATTACCTTTATTTTCTAATAAATTTAACATATTTACTGACAATTATAAGAACGAAGTGGTACATGGGATAAAAATATTCACATACTAGTCAATTTACCATATTCGCCGGTGAGCATAGAAAATATTTAAAAACAAAGCGGTAAATATAATAAACTAGCTGACTTGTCCACCCGTTGGTGCGGGGTGAATAAAATGTGTTGGCAAAAGTCATTGGGACTGTCGCCAATACTTCCTTCCCCATGGCGGTTACGCCCACAACTTTGGGAGTTTGGGGGTCCTGCGCCCCAATATAGAAGTCGTGATGGTACACCTTCATACCAAATTTTGTTTCTCTAGTTTCAGTGGTTTGGCAAATGTGTTTTTGGGTGGCCATTTTGGATTAACATGGCGACTTTTTTTTAGCGTATTCTTATATTATCATGACCTAGTCGTGATGGTACACCTTCATACAAAATTTCATTCCTCTAGCTCGAACGGTGTGGAAAATTGTTTCTAGGCGGTCATTTTGAATTTAAGAAGGTGACTTTTTCAGTATGTTGTAATATTTTCTTAAACTACTTTTAATAATACACCTTTATGCCAAATTTCGAATTTCTACCTCAAACGGTGTGTAAAATGATTTTTTGCGGCCATTTTGAATCAAAGATGGTGATTTTTCAAAATGTAATATTTTCCTAAACTACTCTTGATAATACACTTTCATGTCAAATTTCATATCTCTTGGTATAACGGTGTGGAAAATGGTTTTTGAGTGGCTATTTTGAATCCAAGATCATGACTGATATGATAACTTCCCAGATGGGTCCATTATCTGATCATATGCGAAAAATCCTTCCAACTGGTCAGGCCGTTTTGGCGTGATGAAAAACACCAACACAGGCACATTCATTTTATATAGATAGATTACTTTGCAAACGGACGTAGAGGAGCTTCGACTTGTCTGTATTCGCCTGAGAAATTGGTATGTGTACACTGTTAACAGTTTACAAAATGTTCATGGTTTGCTTGAAAATTATAATAACGGAAGTAAAACAAACGGCAATTGGAGGGCCACATTCCAGAACGAACTAAGTCATTTTTTTATTTTTTTTTTAATAAAGTTGTTTTTTTTTTCATATTTTTGCTACAAATTAGTGTTTCTATCATTCCAAATCACACACTGGAAGTCAGCAGCTTTTATTAACCTGTGGTCCAATGGCCTCAAACATTGTAAAACAGGCCGGACGCCCGTTTATTCTTCTCTCAGAACTGTGACTCTAAAATAGTTTAATATTGTAAAAAAAAACGTAAAATGTAGTTAGTCCGTTTTGGCACGTGAGCATTCAATTTTTCTTTCTCCAGTATTTTAGCTGTCTTGAATCCGTGTGGAAGTATTCTATTGTTCTCGTACTTTTTCAGCAATGGCTAATACATAAACTAAGACAAACACTGGAAAACCTCTGCCTGGATAGTCGATTGCGGGGTTCGAACCCGCGTACCGAAGTCCACGATGTTACCACCTGGACTACGGGGCCTGGTTAGCAACTACTGCAGTTAGGAGGATTGTTGAGGTGTCGTTAGAAACTTCTCGGTCAGGCGTGTATAATTCCGCGTAGATCATCCAGATTGGATGAGTGGATATACATTTGCAAATACTCATATGCTCTGTATAAACATTCGGTGCTTGACCCTGGCGGTAACCCATGTACGCAGTAGCGCGACTGTACGCCACCTCACTTGTTTCTTTAAACTTCTCAAATAACAGATCTATTAATGTTGCTGGAAACATAATTGGTATAGTTACCATGACAAGAATACACAAGTGTCTATTGGATTACATCAACTTTGCTTAACCAGTTCTATTATATTAATTTATATTATATAAGTGTTAGTTTATATTAACTAAAATAATAATCCTTTTTCAAGACCCGTCTCGAAAAATAAAACATAATGCTGTAAAATAACACTTATCTGAACTGCAATGAAAATCTTCAAATGTAGACCATACCTAAGTATTACAAAATGTGTTGTCTAAACGCTTGCTAGATTATATTTTAGCATTTTTCAAATTAAAAAAAAAAACAGAGAAAAATGTTAAAACTTTATCTTAAAATTCTGGTTAGCAAACGTTTCGTGAAATTAAAACTGAAATAGTTGTAAGTGAACTGTTATTACACGTTGGGTATCATATGAAGGAAACAGATAAATAAGTCAATATTGGTATATAAAGGGTACAAGAATAAAGTCCTGAGGAATACAGTCAAGAAGGGTACCCATTGTATTATCTCTTCAAGACTTAACATTTGAGATTCTTCGTAACCTGCTGTGACTGTAATTCATTCCTAGATCTATCGGATACTTTCCTTGGTTTCAGTGAAGGAGTTGGGTAACCATAAAAATAAAATTAATTCAATTTAAAATGTGCTCTACCAAGAAATTACAGGGTACTCACCTCCACTTCTAAGAAGAGCTTCAACTAATTCATCTTTCAAAAAATGTGTGTCTTCTCTCAGGTTATTAATCTCGAGGTAATCTGCAAATATCCCTGTCGAGTAAAATGTCTAATAGAAACTGTTCAACTTACTTTTAAGTATAATTACTTCTTTTTCTGTTTATTATTTGTTTGTTTTTTCAAATAATGTCATACATTCATTCCATTTTTCTAGTATTTTATATCTTCTTTTTATTAAAGATCAGAGATTATAATAGGAACTGACAAATCAATAGGCCTAGTTTATACAAGTGCAATTTAATATGATAGTATATTATTGTTATTTTTAGTATAGCTGTTATTTTGTGTAATGTAGAAAAATAAGTATCAAATAGCTTTGATGATCATTATTAAAAAAATGAACTAAATTTCGCTTGTAAGTATTTTAGTTTTACAAAAGCAATCAGAGCAAAAACTGGGCATATTAACCACAGCATTATATATAATGGCAAAGCGTTTTTGATAACGTGGGTTAATCATTTATACCTCGTATCTACATTTTTTGTCACCTCGTATCTACAGTTGTTGTTGTCACTTTCTTGAAAGGAGAAAAAATGGTGAACTTTCCAGTTGAAACGTCGTAACAAATAAACTTAGAGGTAAATTGGACGATTATTTTCCCCGAAGTTTCAACTGGATAACCCGGAATTTTTTCTCCTTTCAATAAAAAGACGACAACAACTTTAGGTGACAAAAATTGTAGATTCGAGATATCAATGTTTAACCCTCGACAAGTCAGAAGGTTATTTTGTAAACGTTGAATTTAATTTAAATTTACTTTTTAAAACCTTTAGGCAACTTTCGCTCAGGCCAGATGGATGGTGATGAGATGAATTGGTGGAATGAAGAAAGTGGAAGGAAACGGGAGAAGCCCGAAAAAATCCATGCATACGGTGTTTGTCCACCACAAAGCCCACATGGTATGAACAGGGATCGAACCGACAAGTCCTAGCACCAAAGGTGAGCACTCTACCATTGAGCCACCACGGTCTCTCTTATAAATCATCAATATTTGTATACATCACAAATTCATTCTTTCTAGAGAGGATGAATTTGTATTCATCCTTTCTAGAGAGAATGTTATTAAAATAAGTTATAATAGGGGAGGTATTTGTGTTAATGCAATACCTAAAAAAATTGCAATACCTAATGCAATACGGTTGACAACAATAGGCGAAGTGACGATCGAAGAATGTCGCGGTTTTCAAACAGTCTTCGTTAGCATATGGACGCACAAAAATGTGGTCCAGTGTATTCCGTAAAAACTGTACCTTTGAATTGTGGGCACAAAATTCCAATTTTGTACCCACAATTTTTGAGAGGCAATGACGAACCCAGAGTTGGGTTTAGAGGGGCAGTTCTTCGCCTCCCAGTTCTTGATAGGGAACAGATTAATAGAAACAAAAACGATGGTAAAATATGAATCCTTGTGCACGTCACTGATTCTCAAAAATTGAAGGTACATATTATACCATTTATTTTTCAGAGGCAGTGATGGACCCATCCTAAGAACTGCTTGTCATTTGTCCAGAATATTCAAATATTTGAAAACTCACACATACAGCTCGCACCGTAGGTACGAAGGTCTCTTAAGGCCTTTAAGCAACTTTGGCTCAGGGTGAATGGATGATGATGAGAGACTTGGTGGAATGAACAATTAGAAGAAAACGGGAGAACCCTGAGAAAATCCATGCACATGGTCTTTGTCTACACAAAGTTACGACACGGAATCGAACCGAGAACTTCACGCATCAAAGGTGAGCGCTCTACCACTGCGCCACCGCGGGATAAAACTAGTTTATAAGGTAGCTGCCAAGCTGACCAGAAATGAAACAACTTTAGTCTCATTTGCACTTGTCTACACGAAAAGTTATTTTAGCTTATCTCAATTGATTGAGCAGCGTGTGACGGAAGGTTAGATTTCTAGGTTACTATCTTGTAATTCTATTTTCCTTAATTTGAAATATCAATATATTGCGTTTCGATACCTTCATACGAATCATTATTAATTAACAAAATATTAAACATTAATAAAATAGAAACAACTGTTTTATCCCCGTATGGAAATCTTGTAATCTCTTCTACATTCTACCGTAAAATTAAAACATTTTAATTTGTAGTTCACAAACAATACTTAAGAGATATATGTGAATTGCACTTTACCAGGCATTGGGCAGGCAAAGTAAAAATTGGATTAATTAAAAATTAGTATGTCTTTTATAATATTGCATAGTTTATTATATATAAATAATGCACTATGAGATAAACTTTTTAAAAAAACGGAATTAAAAGTAGACTTTTCACAAAATTCTGCAATTTGTCGACACGTATGGCTCAACAGTTTTCATGACCTCATTATAGACAAACAGAACACTGAATCCAATCGTCTTATTTCTCACTACAAATAATACAAAAATAATAAACATCAGGAACAAAGCATTGCAACGTACTTAGCAATTTCCTTTTCAGATTTCTATCTTCTATTATTTATTTGTCAATCTAATTTGTTTTGCTTCATCCACTTTAAAAATGTTCATACTCTTAAGTCTTGTACGTATACGCGTATAACATGTCTCATGATTTTCTTCTATATGCCTTTGATCTGTTACAAGAACTACCAGCCTTTCAACACATTTCTAAACATGTTCATCACTTATAAGGTTATCGACAGTGATCGGATGCCAGGCAGTAGACATTAACTTCAATGATGTCGGGCAGTCCCAGAAACTCCCCTATCTTCAGTGACACCAGCTTTGAATTTCTTAGTTGTGTGCATAAACGGAAAGAAGAAAATTCTACTTTGTCCTCCAGTTTCACTTTACCCACCTTTCCCTTACACTATTGTCATTTGTCATCCTTTTCTTAATAGGGAAGTATTAAGACGTTTTATATTGTAATTACTAAATAAAGCAAAATATGAAATCTAGTAAGTATAATAATACTGTTTACATTCGTTTTTCGAAACCTCTCTTCACCTTTAACGCTTTGTTTGATTCTCCTTTCTACAACATTCAAGTAGAAACACAGAAACGGGTACTTGAAACGTTACTTCCTGTTTGATAAGTGGCAATTCTTCGTAGTTAAAATTAAGTGACCATTTCGAAGCGATTTCTGAGATAAAACTGTTACCTAGATAAAATATTTCTGATAATAATTGTTCTTTATCTGTACACATTCACACACACGTATTGTTGAAATGTATTCCGTGTTTATTTATTGAACATGTGTACTTATATAGAGATAAAGTGTCCATATTTCGTCTTTTTGTGTGTCATTGCTGGTAAGTGCCTTCACCTACAAAACTTCTCATAATACTGCGAAAATAGTGATCACGTGAAACAGAAAACATTTACTAAACGTGTTCGAAAAAGTTTTATTTCAAATAGCGAACAAAGAAGCTTTCTGAACTTAATAAGACTACATACATTACGAAATCTAGCATGCTTTTTATTACGAATTTCCTTTAGAACCGGGTAGGTTTTTCCTTGAAATCTCATGAGATTAAAAATGTCATTTTTTAACTTTGAAAATACTGTGATCATTTCTTTAAGTTCGTTTTCATTCTAGAAGTGGGAATTTGTTTTTGAATCAAGAGATTGACAAGATGATTCGCAGAATTATTCAAAATATAGAAGCAACAAATAGGACTCTACACTCAAAGTTACTTCTTCCTTCAATACCTTGCAATATCTCCAAACTTTTTCTCCCGGATATGAAGAGATAACAACTTTCATAGATAAAAATGACAAATTTTTCATGATTCAAGTAAAACTGATTTACATACAACAACGCATCTATTAATTTTTAAAAAATGGAAATGGTATATGTGAACAAAGGATTCTACACATGATTCAGAGATCACTGGTCTTCTTGGAAAATTCCCACGTAAATCTCTTAGCGGATTCTTTATTTCAAGGTGAATTAAGTAACTGACACAAGACTTTTGACCTTGAACTTCCTATTTTCTTCTCAAACACTCAAACGAATATAACCTCCATGACAAGATATATGTGTTATTTTAAAAAAAAAATCATTTAAGTGCAAATTGGATACGGCTGTTTATTATCAAGAAGGTTGTTTATTGTCCCAGTTTCCCATAAGTAAGACATTTTCTTTAGTTCAAGAAATGCAGCATTATGACATTGTAGAGAAAAACTGTGAGAACTGTTATTTTGTTTGTTTGTACGAGTCATTTCTTTAATTGAGTACGCTCTGCTTCACAATACCCATACGCTAGTTGAACTTGTTATTAACTGTACAGTAATACTAATGAAAGCGGCATTAATGAACAACTTTTGATAATTGCCATAATATAATCGAGTCTTCATTGTAATAAATATAACAATTTTGATACAATGCCTGACAGTTTTAGTGAGATTACTGCTCTAGAAGGTTATAACTAACAAGGGAAGCCTCCAAAGTCTTTGATGAGACTCGCAAACGAAACTTTCATTCAGCACGAGAAGATAGTGGAACCAAATCAAAGGAGCGGGATGTCATCTTTCCTTATCTCCGCCAATGCTGGGAAATGATTAATAGCACTGCGGAGCGTGTCTGTACTAGACGGAGTTGCATGTCGACAATTACTATATCCAAAATATTGTATGCAGCAAAGTATCGATACAGATCAATTACAGTAAACCGTATACTTTGTAAAGACTCGACAGATATTTGTACAAGAAGAAAAGTATACATGTCACTTTTTATGATATAGTAAAAGACCCAACATCAGAAAGTGAAACGTATCATGTACAGCCACTCATGAATGAAATATGTCCATTTCATATTTATGTGTTGTGAGAAGAAAACGCTGCACGCTGATTCTCGCACTAGAGCCAGGCAACGATGGCGCTCGCAATATAGTCAGAACCGTTGCAGACAAAATGACACTTATTTTTTTTAAACGCACAAGTTTTTAACTCGAAATATGTGACCAAAAATTCATAATCTTTTGCCACAAATACACACTAAGGTCCAACATCCCTTTTTGTACAAATATAAAATATATGCCACGTATAATTTTGTGTTATATTAAATATATAAACAATGATGTTTTTAAACTAACTCATTTATATGTTCATTTTACACTACGGTTTTAGTTACAAGGTATGAAGAAGTAATAAAACATTAAATATTTTCCGTGTTAACATAAACCATATACAGGGTGATAACATAATGCACCGACAAACTTTCAGAGATGAGAATATATCAAAACATAAGTCACTGGTGTGTAAATGCCGCTGCGTTTTCGAGCTACAGGCTACTAAAAGCGTGGGACAATGAATTTTAGAGTTTCATATTACCAATGTTATTGCCGCAACAGTAGAACCGATGCAGCATGGTATCGTCAAAGGCTTCAAATCTGCTCTATCCAAGAAAGGATATTCCAAAATTGTGCAATGGGTGAGTAAGACATTCCTCAAAGGAAGTGGACGTGTTCCCAGAAATTCTCGGGAAAAAGGCAGGTCGAAATGAGCATGAAAAAGACGACCTTTCATATGAGTAAAGATTATATACGTAATCACCGCCATTAAAACGGACAATCGCATTCTTTCTCAAATAAACAAAATGATCCTTGACTGTATGTAATTCTTACTCCTCATTATTATGTAATAACGCGGTTTTTTTTTCTGTGGTTGCGGTTAATCTTTCGGCATATGAAATTTGATATATCAATCTGCTGGAAAGTCCTCCCATTCATGCTGATTTCGATCCATTTTTATTTTTGAGAATTTTCAGGAACGCCCTGCTTCCCTTGAGAAATCTATTGCGCACCTATTGCACAATTCTGGAAAATCTATTTTTCTATAGTATCGTACACGTTTGGCATATTTAAATATGGCATGCTGCATCAGTTCTACTCTTAGTGGTATTGGACATGTGAAGCTCTAAATTTCATTTTTCCACATTTTCAGAAGCCTATAGCTCCGAAACCCGGTGGAATTTTCACCCCGGCGACTAAGAATTTTTCCCCTTATTTATTTATGTATTATCACCTATTAAAATTTGTCGGTGTATTACGTTGCCATCTTGTATTTATAAAATAATTTCTGCAATATAGATTGATACTTACACGCAAGGTAATAAATGCCTTCATGCTTATTCGCTCCTATTAACATTGGCACTTTTGAATAATTTCCTGATTTCAGAGTATCGACGGGATCCTCTTCCAAAAATTTTAATTGTCCCGCTTTTTGAATGACAGCACCTATCCCTCCTCTTCCACTACGGCCCTTGGTTCTTTCATCCTCCTGGAAAAAAGGAAGAGAAATTTCAATCTTGAAAGCAAAGCATTACCTTGTGTGTTAAAGTGGCAGATGCATTGAATAGAATTAAATTAAGTTTGAGGTCTTTAGGCATCTATGGCTTAGGCCGGGATGGGGTGGGAATATGATGTTGGAAGGATACCATCCCGCCATTTGCCTGATGTGACTGAGGAACAGCCCTGGAAAAGCCTTAATCAGGATGGTCGCCGGTGGGATCGTTCACAGGACCTCCCGTATGCTAAATATTCTTGGGGCCAGTATGCAAGTCATTGCAGGGAGCAAATTCTTGTTGGATTGGTTGATTAGATTGAAGCATAAAAATCTTGAGTGGCCATTTCTCACCTCCAACGCATCTTAGAAATGACGTAATTCAAAATGGCCGGCAGGTAACCCTTAAATTGCTTAAAATATCCAAATGAAATGTGCTAGAGACCAAAAGAGAGAGAGAGCTAGAGAGCAATCCGCGCCAGGGACGTATATAGGTGGTCTGAACCCCTTCCCCCCTCCCCCGAAATTCATTTCGTTTGCAAAATAGGCAAAATTATGTGGATTTTACAAACAAATCTGAATTTCGAGGGCTCCAGATTCCCTAAATACGTCCCTGGCGAGGAATGCTGCAGTGTGGGAGGTGATGCTACAACTCGACAGTGTTTCATTCCAGAACGAAAGTTAAGCAGAAGTTGTTTCGGTTGATTGAATCATAAAAGATACGTACACTTTTTCTACACTTCGACCAATGTTCCAGCTCATATCTCGGTATTTGCAGTTAATATGGATAGCTAGTTCTTTTGTATATTATTTCTCTATAGGACGTAGATTCTCCTAGCAAAATTTCAGGATGGGTTTCGATATGATGTTATTGACGGTCTCCTTGTAAGAACACGCCAAATTCTTTATACTTTTGTTAAATCAAAAATGAGTTATCCAGAGTTTGTCACGTCATATTGTGTACAATGTGATTACAAGAAGTGTTGTGAAAGGCTGAATATACAGAAATCGTTCAAAATTCAGCTTCAGGAAGACATTGTAAAATTCCTGTAATCCTTCTACACATTAATTACAAATTTTGATAGCAGAACAAAAAAAAAAGTCTCAGTTAAAATGTGTACACAAGGAATAAAGTAAGTTCCATTTTTTTACAAAGAAGAATATAAATATACCTATTCCCACTAGCAGCAGCCAATTTATTTTTTATTTTTTATTTTTACCGCGTATCTAAAACAGGGAATATTTTAAGGTTCTGAAAACAATTAATGTTGTTCCTTAATTCATCCAATACTGGAGACAATTAAGAAGATAAAAGGAGACAGGTTTGATCATTGGCTGCACAGAGATTTATACTAATGTATAAAATTGAAGGTACGCTTGAAGGGAAAAGAGAGAGAAGACAAATCCAACTCGTTGAAAGCACTAACGAAGAAAATCGCATACTGATACAAAAAACACAGAGCGCAAGATCGGGATATATGAAGAGGACTTAATGCGACCTGAAGGACCCACCGCTTTTGGCAGAATGTTATTTGTATCCCAGTTCTATGAACTTCTTTAGTGGTCATTCTTAAGGGGGAAATGTGTTGAACAGCCTACACAGTAATGCATGGAAACTAAGAAACAACACAAACAAAGAACACGGCAAATATTCTACATAAGAGTAAAATTAAATGTACATACCGCGTACTCTAATGATGCTTTAATTAATCGAACTGCAGGAATACTTTTTAGGCACTCAGCAACTTTGTCTAGATCCTCGTCGCTGCATCCTGCTGCCTGGGCTATTTTCAATGCATGTGGTACTGGATCGCGTTGCACCTCAGTGGCGCCCAGAAAAGATCCACTTTGTAATATCATTCGCTTAAATAAACCTGAAAACCAGACCAAAATATATAAATAAATTACTCTGTTCAAATTAGAAAATAATATTAACAATATTGCATCTCTCTTAGAAATGGAGTTAACCTACGAGAATTTCTTTTATGCTTGTGACAAATAAGAATTTTTATTACTAGATTGGTTTCATAAAGAACTATGGACAGCGCATATTGAGAATGCATACACTATACAGAGCTATCCAAAATCTTATATAGTAAACATTTTCTCTCTTTTCTTTGCCAAAATTATTCTTTATTCACGTTCCATACTCAACACTACCGAAAATGGTTTTATTTGTCTCAATCAGATAGTTATCTTTACACCAAGCAGCTCTAGCTCAGTTGGAAGAGTGTTGGATTACCATTCAGGAGGATTATCATTAACATTCGTCCCATCGGCTGACAATTCTCACTGAGATCTTTTTCAGGCTGTTTCCTCAGTCGCACAAGGCAAATACAGGGATGGTACCTACAAAGTAGATTCTGGCTGACTACCTTCCAACATCCTCTCCTTCATCCAATCCCGACATGAACCTGAGATGCCATAAATAAATTCACAAGATAGCTTATCCTTACTTTTAGAGAATCTATATTGAAGTTATGTTCAGTTCTGAGGCACCATATATAAAATGGAGCTCCCCACTTGGTAATTTTGAAAAATAGGTTACGAGATAGATTTATAATTGTTGTAATTTAAATAATTCAGCTGTCTCAAGTAACCCCATTTGAAAATACTTATAATTTTAAAGACACACACTGAAAAATAGCTTTTTGGCTCCGAAAGAATATGACTTTCATGAAAAAAAAAAATACTCTCATATTTCACTTGACTTTTGACTTCTAACATCTAACTGCACACTCTCAGCTTTTCACTATAGTACATATCTACAAAGAGAAACGTAAGTTAGTGAATTACAGAACTATCAGACTATTATCAAAATGACGAGACGGGCCTGAAATAACCGTGCTGCCTCTTTCTTGTAAAGTGAAATTTAGAATATGTGAGAAATGGTGTTCGATTTTATGGAATTTTCCGAACTGTCAATATAACACAATTAAGACACATTCAATACCTTTCTTTTTCTTTAACCAAGATGGTTCTAATAATATGAAAATAAATCTAAACAATTTGTACCTTTAGCAACCGGACTGACGACTAGTAAATGAGCACTAATTGCTCCAGCACCTTGTCCTATTATGGTTACGTCATTAGGGTTTCCTCCGAAGCTCTTTATGTGCTTTTGCACCCACGTCAAAGCAAGCACTTGATCCAAGAATCCTGCATTTCCTGGAATCTCTTCAGTTTGAAGAGAAAGGAAGCCTTCAAGAAAACACAAAGTAAAAGATCTTAACATGGTTGCGAACGAATAATCAATTTCCTCTAAATATTCTATTGACTATCGTAAAACATTCAATTTAACTGTATTTATTCTTTGCATTCAATTTGAGCAGTTTACTATTGTAAGAAAAATATGTTATTTCTATACATGCATTCGTTAAGGAACCGAATAATTGAATTGAAAACGTATATGACTGCTTACATATATACTTCTCAACCGGGTACTTATTCGAAATAGATTCATATATGGCAGGAAAATAGAAGACAAATTTAAAGAACGGAAAGGTAAAGTTAACTGTGAGAAATGGCAGACGGAAAGAAAAGAAATAATTTGGAAAATATATCACCAACTCAACCCAACCTCACCAATATGTTCAAACCTAGTGCATTAACCTCACAAACCTAATACCGTCAAAATTTATACTAACCCTCTATATCGAATCGATCGAAAAGAGAAAAACTGTCCAATACCATCATGCTTTGCGATATTTTGTCAATTTTCACATTGTCATTAGAAGCGACAATTTCGAAATAATTTCGCCAAGTATAATGGCATTGACATGTAATTTCCTTCCGATTGGCATAGCCCCTTGATCAAAATAGTACCCGGCTAGTATATTATAATCAATGAACTCATGACACTACTAAACAAATCACTACTCCGGAGAGTAATAAGCTCGGTTTGCTTCAAATTGATGAAATTTGAGGTTATTATATAAAGCTAATATATTCCAGTTGTGATTTAGTTACATTTTATATTATACCAGTGGCGGATCCAGGATTTTCGTAAAGAGGGGGCACAGGTAGAATAGATCCGGGACATTTTCTATATTTTCCGCTAAATTATTTATTTAACTATAAATTTATCATATATTTCCCCTTATATTGCTAAGTTTTACCATGAAATACAACACAGGTATCCCCCAAAATGGAGATTTCCAGATATATTTGTCCGGGAACAAATAGAAGCTTTTTTCTAAAACAATTTTTTGAAATAATGCTATAAAAAATTATTTGCTCATGAGGAGGGGGCGCTCCCCGCACCCCCTCCTTGGATCCGCCATTGTATAATACCATTACAAAGAGGTAACATAGGAACACACGGTTCTTCGGTGGTTTGGCAAATACTATTCTCTTCCAGATGCACGAGCCTTAAGACTAGGAGAGCTGTTGATAACTAATGCTATTATATCCTCAGACTTCGAGAAATATACCGTACGAAAATTCGTTGAAAACTTGTCTAGAAAAATGTAAAGTACTCTGTTTGAGACTTATAAGAAATCAGAGAATATAGACCATATATTTAATATCAGAAAGAAAAAGGATCAATATCTTGACGTTGATAACATTGATAAAGAAAACTGTTATTCCATTGAGTTATACAGCGTGTTTCTAAATGCTCAAACCCTTGCTTTTATAACCAATAATAAACTGTTTTCTTTACAAAAGAGACAAATTACAAAGAAGATAAAAGCGTAACATATCTTTAGTCATTTATGGTAGATGTTAAAAATAATACCCTTTACTTTGGGAGCATCTTCCTACACTTCTCATGACATAAGTAAGTTTCGTAATGTTGGTTCACTTATATTTGCAATCTTTATCTTAAGTTAAGCTTCAACTGCGCACATATAAATGAATTATTTTGAATACTGGGCTTATTTTACAGATCATGATACTAGAAAATCAGGTATAAAATAAGCGAAATAACTTTTAATGATAAATACAGGTACCTTTCTGAAATATTTATTACCAGAAAAATTTCACGTATCTGGAAGTACTTTATGAATATTGTTTTTCAGGTATGTTATATTATCATAATGTTAAGAATTGAATATTTGAAACTTTAATCTAAAAGAGAAAACCACAGTTTCTGGCAAGGCTGATATACTTTAATAAGAAAAAGAAACTAAAGTGTAACAGTTTTGGAAGTATATCATCTCCTTCTTCAGATTTTACTTTACAACCTCTGAAGTCTGAAGAAGGAGGTGGTATACTTCCGAAACTGTTACACTTAGTTTCTTTTTCTTATTAAAGTGTACCAGCCTTGTCAGAAAGCTGTGTTTTTCTTTATTCAAGAGGATACAAGGCCGTATTGTCATAATAGTCATGAAACTTTATGTGGGAACATTTGAATCGTATATTTTTAAAAGGACTAGTGATATAAGTTTTAGGGAAATTGAGAAAAACGTTTTAAAATAGAGAATAATTAAATGAGATTAAATCTATGCATGTTAGTAGCTTTGATGTTTGAAAACTGATTCTGAGTTGTGAGGATGCATCAATATTACAATATGTTAATACTAGTTCTTAAGTCTGACTAGGTCAGGGCTTTTTCAGCTACCATTAAACTATTGTCGTGACAACAGCAGATAACACTTCCGCAAACGTACCTGTGGTTGTTTCATTTCAGATTTTCGGGGGTTGGGGGTTGTTTCGAGGTAGTGAGGAAGAGACGATTGTAAATTATTCATTTCTCCTCGTAATCATTTCTTACGTATCGTTCAATATTCTTGCCGATTTTCAAGTATTTAGGTCTACGGTAAGTTCTGTTTAGATTTGTTCCGATTTCCGAGGTAGAGGTTTCTTATTAGGATAGGTTACTTAACGGAATAACTAACATTCTCGTCTTTCACACGGTTAACGCAATATGTGCACATTTTTATTTTTCCGAAACTTCAAACGATCTACGCGAATTTCAGTTTTCTAGGCTCATGGGAAGTGCATTCTCGATTGGAGTATTTAACGGTATTATTTGGGAACTTAACAATGTAATTGCATTTATAAACTTTTCCTCTAATTCCCACTTCCATATGAATATTGATGCCGAATTTCAGCTTTCTCTCCGAACGGGAAGTACCATTTCGAAACCCTCGTTATTGAGGTTGCAACGATATTATGGGGATATTTCCGGCTTAAATGCTACTTTAAAAGCTTTTCTTGCGATTTCAACCTTCCCACAAAACCTTCATGCTGATTTTCAGCTTTCTAGTCGAACGTGAAGTACATTTTCAATGGGGAGCATTAGGGTACATATGGTATAATTGCATTTTTAATTTTGTCCTGTAATTCTAACTTGTCTGCGAACCTTCATGCAAAATGTCTTCTTTCTAGCCCAACAGAAATGTATTTTCGATACCCGGGGATATTGGGGTACTTAAAGGTGTAATTGCATTTTTGAACGTTTCCTGCAATTCGATCCTGTACACGAATGTTCATGACCAAATTTCAGCTTTCCAGCCCAATAGGAACTGCATTTTGAATTCCTGAGATATTGGAATATTTAATTGTATTATTGGGGTCCTTAACAATGTAATTGTATTTCTACGGTTTGTTGTAATTGCAAACTGCGCACGAACCTTGACGCAGAATTTCAGCTTTCTAACGCGAAGGTAAGTACATTTAGGATACCTGGGATTTCGATGTACTTAATGTTTTATTGGTGTATTTAACGATGTCATTACATTTATTAAAAACAATTCTCTAATTTCAACCTGCCAACGAACCTTCACTTCGAATTTTAGCCTTCTAAGAAAACGAAAACTTCATTTTCAAAACCTAGAGTTAATGGAATACTTAAAGATATAATTGTATTTTAAATTGTTCTTATAACATTCTTACACGAATCTTCAGCTTCATAGCCCAATGGGAATGGCTTTTTCGGGACTTGGGTGTATTGAGGGGGTGTTATTTGGGTCGTTATCAGTGTGATTGCATTTTTTAAAACTATGCATGTGATTACAATCGTCCAACGAAAATTCATGTCAAATTTCATGCTTCTATAAAATTTAATTTCTGTAGCTCGAACGGTGTGGAAAAATGTTATTTGGGCGGCCATTTTAAATCTAAGATGGGGACTTTTCCAAAATGCTGCAATATTTTCATAAAGTACTTTTGATAATGCTCCTTTGTGCCAAATTTCGTATCTCTAGCTCAAACAATGTGGAAAATGGATTTTTGGGTCCGCCATTTTGGTTCCAAGATGATGTATTTGTATACATCTAATATTTTTCGTAACTTACTAGTGATAATGTACCTTCATACCAAATTTTGTGTTTTTAGCTTCAGTCGTTTAGGCTGTGTATTCTATACAACAATAGGTTTGGTGGCCATTTTGGATCCAAGATGGCAACTTTTTCAATATTTTGTAATGTTTTTCTAAACTACTAGTGATCATGGACCTTCATACCAAATTTCACTTCTATAGCTCAAACGCTGTGGAAAATGTATTTTTATGGTCCGCCATTTTTGATCCAAGATGGCGTCTTTGGAAACGTTTAGTATTATTTTCGTAACCTCCTAGTGATAGTGTACGTTTATACCAAATTTCATTCCAGTAGCCTTCAGCCGTTTAGACTGTGTATTCTATACAACAATGGGTTTGGTGGCCATTTTGGATCCAAGATGGCGACTTTTTCAAAATGTTGGACTTTTACCTTTACCTACTCTTGGTCATACACCTTCATACCAAATTTGATGTTTCTAGCTCCAGTAGTTTGGCCTGAGAATTTTGATCAGTCAGTGAGTGACCATGGGGCTGTGTATTATATGGATAGATAGATAGATAGATAGATAGATAGATAGATAGATGCTATCGATCAATAAAAGTTGGGGTCTGATTCCCTTTGAAACAAAATGAAGAAACAATACAGAAACCACATATATTTCCCTTTATTTGCCATTCGTTTCCTATTATTCGCATTCATTTAAATTTCTAAACTAATATAATGTTGATTGCATACATTATCTTTTAGATTCTTTTAAACTTTATAACAATGATTTTTTTATGTGATAAAAATCATGAACTGACTAAGTTTAGTCATTGTCTGGGATTTCATTGTTTACAGGCTACTTTAAAATATTATCATCGTATTCTAAGTACACGACAGGTACATAACGCTTTAGTTTCTCCCAACCCTTAATTTTGTTGCAATTGAAGGAAACTTTTCCGCATAGATAAGCTCGTGTCCTTATCGATGAGTTCTTGACTGATGCACTCTTGAAAGTTTTCAGGTCACTATAAAACGTAACTTTTTCTTTTCATTCCAGTTTAATGCCAATACGTGCAGCTATCACTGTATTTTCTAAAACACTGCAAAACTAAAAATTGCCAAATTGTGGACTGATGCCCTTTTTTTTAAAAAAAAAAAAAAAAAAAGATCCTTTTTTTTCCAAAGAATATTTCTGTAGATGAAACAGAGTGGTCACGTCAATCCAACCATTCTTCGTCTTCTTCATTTACATGTGATTATCTGTAGTGAATTAATTGTAGTTGTTTCCAATCCGCATGTAGCGATCAAATAACGTTTGTGATATATTTTTTTTAATCTTAACGAGGCAATGAGAATTTTATATCAATATGTCATATAAAGGACGTAATTTCCCTCTACATGTATCTGGAAGAACATTGATGTGTAGTTGTTAGATGCAATATGTCCACTTATGATAGAAGAACATAAATACAGTGAAATGTAAATTTAAAAACTTCATCAGTGACTACACAAATCTAGTCGACAAAATATCTGATTTCTTCATTATCTGAAGAAGTATCACAAAAGTTTGGAAATATGCAGTGTGGAGTTTAGTCATTTTGCTCACCAGTTACGTAATATGTGTTTTCTAGCAATAATGTCCTTCCCTCCCAGGACGTAAAAGAACGGAAATATCTTTTTCAAGGAAACTTTAGCTACTGTTCTGTTTAATGACGCTCTTAACGCATTTGTTAAGGCGGATACTTGTGTTATTGTCAAAAGAATACAATTTATCAGTACCAGTTATTTCCAAACATCTTCACCAAATTGGTAAAATAAAGATACTCGATGCTTCGGTGCCATATGAACATGCAGAACTTCAGAAACAACTACGGTTTGAGATTTTCTGTAACTATCCCTTTCGGAAATAAAATGTTCCATCCGATTGACTGAATTGTAACCAGTGATGAAAAGTGGATGCTATGCGACGACCGTGCGTTCTGGATAGTGGCTAGACTCCTCCGAAAAACCATACTAAAGTAACCCCTCCAAAGAACGTTGTGTTGATCGTGTGATAGACTCTTCAAGGTTTCATGCAGTGCAGATTCTTAATGGTGGTAAGAGCATCATCTCACTCACACACTGTAAAGACATTGACCAAATACAGCAGATGCTGGACCAAATATCCATCTTTAGCTGAGAAGAAGGGTCTTATCATGTTCCGTGTAAATGTAAACCCTACGTGTCAAACATGACCAAAAATAATGTACTAGTACACGAACTAAGATACCAAATCATACCACATCTGCATACTCTCTGACGTAGTACTCATGCATATCTGCATGAGTTTGAATAACTGCTAAAACAATAGGATCTTCTATAAGAGGCGGGATACAAAAATTGCAGTCCGGGGCTTGTTTGCTGGCTAGAGAAGACGGTTTCTACCTAATTAGCATATGAGCTCTTGTCATAATCTGACAGAGATATGTAGGTGCTGGAGGAGACTATTTCGAATATACCAACGTTGTCAGTTATGTTATTATAATATAGAATATAGATATATCATAATACTCCTCGACATCCAGAAACTTGTTAACAATACCAGTTAAAGGATTGTAATCTAAATGAAACATGTATATGAATAAACTCAGTATCATGAAGTTTTGACTATTTTTCGTAAATGATAATCGTTTTTATATATACTTAGTTATCCCAGTATTGTTAGCAATTGTGTCAACTTCCTAGCTGATCCAATAGTAAAGTTCCTAGCTGATACACTTTTTATAATCTTAACAATAATAATTCACACTTACGGAGCACTGAAATCCGAATTCAATTATTTTTGTCAAATTTAGACTTCCATTTTGTCATAGCTCAATAGAAGATGTTCTTCACAAGATGCAATTTAGTTCTTAACCAAATAAATATTAAGAAAAACACAACATGAAATAATTTGCTTTAAATGACAACTTACCAAATGGACCCAATCTATATTGTATTGTAACTAGTAAAACATCTTTATCTAGCAGATAACCAGGAATGTAAGCTTCTAAGGATCCGTAGACAAAAGCACCTCCATGAATAAATACAATGACTGGGAGGGAGGCGTCTTTTTTCAGCTAGAAAAATATACACACAAGAAGATCATTCACTTACATAATCTCAAATAATTTTAAAATACAACAAAGAATATGAAAGTAATAGTATGCATCGAAACATTGAATTTTAAATCAAACCATATATTACTATGTTATTATTATTATTATTATTACAATTAGCGTAATGTAAAGTCTAAATCATCATCATCCTATTATCATTAATGTTCTACCGACCTATCTACTTGAAATGTTCAAGTTGATCAATAGTAATGTTTATCCAAACGACTGGTTTTCCAAATGTCATAATTCAATTCTGCATAATCTTTATCATTATTTTTTTCCAACACTTTAGTTTCCGCAATGTCCAAGTCATTGCTGGTGTATGAAGTCACTAAAATATTATACAGTACTGTATATAAATATATGCAATAAAGATTCCCTGTTAATAAAGATTTCAAATATGTAAACACTATAATTTGCTGATCATTCTCATCAGTGAGGTTTGCAACGATGATCAGTTGAGCTGGTGCCTGTTCCTGGGCGGATAACTAGTGAAAATTTAGATTGTTGAATTGGAGAACATGTTTCTTTCGTCCTATCATCAGTGACTCTCTCAACAGGACGAATTAATCTTTACGCGGGACGACACTACTGCACATACCAAAGCAGTAGGTAGTCATCTCATAATATTTAGATTAGATTACACGATTTCTAGTCCATGATAACATAGAACACCTTTGAGCGTTTGGTTCAAAGACACAAATATTGAAAGAGTTCTTAGACACTTGGGCTATATGCTCAAATTACAGTAATCGGGGAGCTCCAATACAACAACGAGGACAATGTGCACTTAGCACAGATACCAAATGATACAAGTAATTTTTTCATTATTCTTAGTAATACATTCATATGGAGTAAACAGGGTGGATGTGCGTTTTATTACACATGCATGAGGACAATGTGTACTTCGCACAGAAGGCAAGTGGCAAGGCTCCTTTTGGAGCTGCCTTGGGGTATTGGCTGAATGGTATGTGCTGAAAATAATAAATCCGTTTTTTCAGTACTCTTAGATGTAAGTCATATCATCCCATCCGTCCTGCTTTCGTTATTATTATTATTATTATTATTTGGACTCTAATAGTGATATAAAATGTGGACCAATGTTTTGTGTGTTTTTATTAATGTCTGCTTTTATTTCATTTGTAGTTATTTGTAACAGAAGGCTAGTGTTATATAGGCCCATGGTTATTATTATTATTATAGTTATTCCAATACTTTATTTTAATTTTAATTAATTTCGAATTTATTAGACTAATTAATCGCCTCTGAACTGTGATAACCAACTTTCCTTTATCCCTAACCAAATAGGGCTTGTTCTTAGGTGTCATATGCTCTTAAAATGGAATTAATTTGAATTTATTGATGGCCTTTAGGCTTCTAAGGCTCAGGCTGAGATAGGGGAGGGGAAAGGATTCGAGAGGGTGTCGGCCAGGATCAATGTTGAACGTGCCATCCCGGCATTTGCCTGGTGTGACAGAAAAAGAACTGGAAAAACCTCAGTCAGCATGGTCGGCCGCTGGGATCGAAACCAGCACAACCACTGAGCTACGGCGTCTCAGTTCTTAATATGGAGTAAACTAGGCAGATGTGAATTTATAGTTTGATTACATATGGCAACACTGCAATCTCTGAGTGCGAGTAGAGAAAATATTACAAACGCTGAAAACGCCCAAGGGCTGGGGACTGCGAGTTGGGACGAAATTCCGAAAACTGCGAGTTGGGAAGCTACGACTTGGGACGACCCCGCTCTAATATACAATCACATTATAAATTCTTCAACTGAAGCGCCCTATACTTTTATTTTTAGTCATGCATAAACATTTTTTTTGTGCGAATTGTTTAAGAATTGTATGTGTTTAAAAAGTTTATTATTTTTTTTTAGTTATTTCGGTGTTCGGATACTTCTTCTCAAGCTAATGCTTTGTGACCCAAAATCCTTAAATGTTCTTCAACCAGTGAAACGAATTTATTTTAGGATAAATAAGTTCATGTTAAAAAATATGCTTTTAAAATATATAGACATATATGAAAGCAGCGATAGATTATTGTATTGTCGCCCGACTTAACGCTCTGTGCAAAATTTCATCATTGTATGACGTCGGAAAATGAGTTAACGTTGCAAGATTTGAAGGCAACCACGAACCATTGTGAACTAAAGAAAAGCATGTAAAGAGTGCACAATCTTTCACCTAATCGGCCCCACCATAATAAAGATATTTGAATTAATGACCTCCATCTTGAATTTCAATGCTTTATGTGTATATTTAAAAGTAGCTACAGTGTTCAGAGAATGTCAGATTTGTGTTCGGTACCGTAAAACACATTTAAAATCTGAAAATCACTCAAGTACTAGAATCAATAATTAATTATGAAATCTTGGACGCCATTTTGGATTTTCGGGACTCCTACATCAATGTCAAAGTGATTCAATATCTTAAAATTACCGTGCAGGTATATCTAGTTATCATGCCAAATTTCGTGCTTTTATGAACAAGTGCACAAATTTTCACACTTAATGTTGAAAAAACGCTGTTTTTAGAGGTTTTTCGTGTTTTTTTTAAAATTCTTTTTCATTTTTTTTCAAAACGTAGTTTTTTTCACACAGCAAGTGATTTCATTCTTTACGCTGCAGATAATCAATGTAATCAGCAGGATTGGACTTAAGCTTTCATACATTCGTTCCAATTTACTTTGCTTCGTTTCCCTGCAGACTTACGAGGCAAATGATGGGATTATTTATAAATGCATTCCCTGCTACATTGCTATACTTCCTATATATTCACCCTGACAAGCATAAGGAATCAACAAAAGACATATGGGCTGAAGTTATTTGGTATATTTTGTATTAAAATACTAATAAACCTCCAAGGAACTGAAGAACTATTTTCAATTATAGAAAGAGTTTAAGTTCCTAGAGATAATACAACTTGGAATACATGTTAACTATAAACTGAAAAACTATGAATTCTTACCAAAATATGCTCTCATCCCGTATATACAATACATTAATTTCTAATTGCAGTATTATTCAAGGAAGATATCTATTTTTGATCATAATTACCGTCCCTAAAAATCAATTATCTTTAGCTCAAAATTCCGGGAAATACCCTGCTTCTATTCAAGGACAGATATAAGTTTGGGTTTACTAGTACATTGTTTTTTTAATTTGAATTTAATTTTAAGGCCTTTAGGCAACTTTGGCTCAGGCCGGATGGATGATGAGATGAATTAGTGAAATGAAGACAGTGGGATGAAACGGGAGAAGCCCGAGAAAACCCACGCTCACGGTGTTTGTCCACCACAAAGCCCACATGCCATGACCAGGGATCGATCCGACGAACCCTAGCGACAGAGGTGAGCGCTCTACTAATTGAACCACCACGGCCCTACTAGTACATTGTTTTTCAATATTAAAACACTACGCATTTCTCCCTCATGCTCCGGACTCCAAGGCTCGCCCCATACTGTAAAAATATATACAGATAAAAACACTGAACCCAAAACATTTTATGTTACATGCATATTTCAAGAGAGTTGCATAATTAATACTCTTGTAAACTTTGGTAAACTTTATTTTTATATGAGCCAGTCTAGTAACTTTGGACTTCTGCCCGTCACAATTCGCCCTTTATCTGTTAAAATCCACACCCATGTCCCTGCCGGGACTCGAACCCGGGACCTTCGAGCCGATGGCCTACTACCGCAGACCGCTCGATCACCCGGCCGGCTAATAAACAAGCAACTATATATAGGTATCTTCTAACGAGTCTGTTGCGATAGTACTCTAAGAAGTATTATTTCAAAGCAAGTCCCATCGCGTTATCAAGGTTGAACGTTCTTCTCAAAGTTTAGATTGAATGCGGTTGAGGACGAAACTGAAGTATGATATTGAGGGTGACAATGGAATTTTAGAGTAAGAGTGAGTGAGGGTGAGGAAAGATCGTAGAAGTGACAGTGAGCGTTAAGTGAGGATGAGAACAAAGTGGATGTGACCCTGCGGACAAAGGTAAGACATGAGGCTGAAGATGAGTGTACAGTTCAAATGTAAACAGCTGTTGTGGAGGACAAAGTAGAAGGTTAAAGGTCAGTTTTGGTAGATTTGACCAAAGCGAACATCTGGGATATATAGCAGTAAAACTACAATATTGTCATTGATACAGAAGTTGTATGCTGTCTGTGACATTGTATTATTATTGCTAGAGATGGGTCGATACCAAAATTAGTCATACCGATGCTTATTTCTGACCTTCCATAATCGATACCCGATACTTTTCTCAACAGTGTACTACAAGATAATTAATATTAATGATAAATAAAAGTAAAATTCAAATACGTGAATTATCTGCCCTTTTACTCCTCGACTTTTATTAATGTATTATATTTTAAAAATTTGTTATTTTAGTCTTTATTGACTATTTTCTTTTACAT
>JAGDQP010009042.1:0-21866 GCA_022664845.1 Lepisma saccharinum
CTGTATTAGATTGCGTTCTTTCTACTAACCAGTCGAACGTGACTCTGCATTAACGAATACCCTCCGTCTATCCTTTGCATGCTGTTACGCTTTAATCATACACCTGATTCCTTTCCAGGCGGGCTTCAATGCAAGACTTCTGTGACATCACGGACGCCTGATAGCACTGACCACTCGACCAACGAGGACATCTCTTTTTACTACACTGCATCTGTTGAGATGCGTACTCACCACTATCCGACTGGATACTTCTAGTTTCTCTCACTGCTAATAAATAAGCCAAACGCTTGTTGACCCCTGTCTGATATGCAACCACGCATTATTTTATAAAAATGGTCATAACATTAATTCTCGTTGAGATATCGATGTGCCGGCAATGAATTATTGTTACCTGTTGGCAACTCATCCCATTTGTGGTCCTTTCGACCCATCTTTACTTGGAAGACTTTCTGGGAATCCCCTACTTCCTTTGGGGAATCCCTTGTGCCCTGCTTGTAGAATTTTCCAATATGCATTTTTGGATAGCCCGGGTGTGACTTCCTCTAATTTACTCTCAACCGCCTACTCTCCGATTTTTCGTCTTCGCAATAATCCTCTCTGAAGTTCATTTTCCCACGCTTTCGACACGCTGTAGCTCCGTAACGTCTCGGAATTTCCCCCCTGTTGTCTGGGCTTTTTTTTCTTTATTTTTCACTGTACTATCACCTCCCGAAGTTTGTCGGTCCGTAAGCTTACCACCCTGTATAATGAAAGCAAAAGGTGTAACATTTCAAATTCCGGCGCAGGAATTTAAGTCATTAAATTTTTACAATATTTTAAATAAAACACAACTTGCGAAGAAACAAAAATGTTGAAAATAGGGCAATAATATGGCTCTAACATTAAGTTTAGCGCAGTTAAAGAAACTACGTAATCAACCGAAAACAGGTGGTTTCATATTTACAATTCCTGCTATTCTTGCTGCATTGGGAGCTGTTGGTAGTCTTGCAGGTGGCTCGGCAGCTATAGCTAAGACGGTAATCGACGCAAAGAAAAATAAGCAAGAGTTAGAAGAACAAAAGCGTCACAATGAAGTTATGGAATCATCAATTCTAGCTAAAGGTAAAGGACTTAAACAAAGAAAGAAAAAACTCCTGAAGGACTTAAACAGAGTAAAAAAAGCGCTCACCAATTATGATATCGAACGTATAGCTAAAGAATTGAATATTAAACACTTTAGAGGTGTATACATGTCGGATAATCTTGCATCTACTCCACCGTTAAAACAAGAATGTGCTGTTGTTAACTTAGATCAATCAATTAATACTGGAACTCACTGGATATGTTATTGGTATGATAATAATAAAGCCTGTATATTTGATTCATATGGTGGAGTACCCTCAAAGTCTTAAATTAATTATTTAAATCCTAATAACACAATAATTGAATATAATCGTGATCGAATACAACATTTTGACGATGTGATTTGTGGTCATTTATGTATTAAACTATTAAAGTTCCTATCTAATGGAAACAATTTTCGTCAAGCTATTGAAAGACTGAAAGATCGTTAGGTAACTTGATTACCTAATGAATGATGCATAAAAATGAAATATTACATTGTCTTTTCATTAAAATGATTGTGTTGCACTTATCGGGAACTACACCAAAGCTTCGACTGAATCTTCATAATGAAATTGGTAATCAAAATTACAATTTGAAAATTGCAATGATTGGATTCTCTAGTATGTACCAAATACCAAATGTAACAAAAATAGCAATACCTACTTCTACAAAGGAGAGAAACATAATATACCACCGGGTCAATATAATGCATCAACATTAGAAACAACACTACCCAAAGAAGTGCTTCTAAATGAAAATCATGTAACTCATCGAATGGAAGTTACGCCATTTGTAGAAAATTTTAACGTGGGAACTGTTGGTAAATTATTAGGTTTCAAGAATAATAGTGATCTTAAGGCAGAAGAGACTCATATAGGTAAATTTCTTCCAAAGTTCTTAAGTATTGAAACATTTAATATGCACTTTAATTTAGCAAGAGGCATGATTACTGCAGATGGGGAATATAAGGACAAGGAAACCAATATTATAGCAACATTTAAACCATTAACGGAATTTTTAGAACCAATTGATTATGAGCTTCAGTATTCATTATTCTTTCCTATACAAGAGAGTCTTATACGTTCCATTGAAATAAGTGTTAGTAATGAATTGCATGAACCAATTAGTTTTGGCGGTGCGATAACAAGTTCAATTCTCATGATTAAAAATAATGATTCTTAGAAAATGACTTTTTTATAGCAAGAACGAAAAACAAAGCAGAATATAATATAGTTTTTTTTAAAAGATGGAATTTATTGAAAGCTATGAGTATCAATCTTTCCCACTGAATCGTCGTACATTTAATAACTTGAATGAAGCAAATAAAGACTTAGAATTTGACATTACTTCCGGTGACGGTTTTGTGCACCCACACTACAGCGATTTATACATCAAATATGAAGTCATTGGAGGAGATGCTGGAGGAACTTTTACTGCGGGGTCAAATATTAAATTAATAGATAATTTTGTTCCATATTTGTTTTCGCAGGTATAGGTACGCAAACATGGTACTGTTATTGATAGAATAGATTATCCAGGAATCACATCAACAGCGATTGTCACATGTCGATTATCAAAGCCTGAGCTTGAATATTTTAAGTCGGGTGGATTAATAACTGATGTGAAGCTTCCACGGAAAGAGAATACAGTGTTGTTTCCACTACGTTTACTGTCTCGATTCTTTAGTGATTATAAGGAAATTATGTGGCTTTGAATAATATTTAAAAGAAGTGCAAATAATGATGTTTTATTTTATCGCTGGAAAACAAAGAAAGCTGATGGTACTTTAGATGATGCTACGTTAGCTCATCCCGCTAAATTAGTGATTACTTCAATGGAGCTGAGAATGCCAATTGTCGAATACGATAAAAATTATTCAATGAAATTAAAAGCTGATATACTTCGACAACCTCGAACACCAATTCAATTTCTCACCTATCAAAGTGTTCAACGACAAGTTTCAGGTTCTTATTTCGAATTTGATGTAACAACACAGTTTAGTTCACTGCAGTTCGATATGCCTGATTTTGTAATAGTTCTTTTTCAAACTAATCGTGATAATAATTTTCAGGAGAAAGATGCTAGTAAGTTTGATGCATATAAGATTAAGAATATCTATTTAAAAATGCTCGTAACAAAATCTTCCCTCGTGAGAATTTAAACCTGGATATTACAATAGCAGATTATCTAAAAATGTACGATAGCTACACCGCTTTTAAACGTGTAACAAAGAAAAATACTGTTATGTTTTATTCTCCAAAAGAGTTTATAGAAAATCGTCCAATGTATGTTATTAATACAAGTAAACGTAAGCAATTTGTTATAAACGAAAGAACCAATATTAAAATTATAAAGGATTTTGAAGAAGCAGTTCCTGAAAATACTTTTTGCACTGTGGTACTTATAGCTCAAGCCTCTTACATTTATGACGTAAAAAATGAAAGAGTAATAGAACAATTTTAACTTTCAAATTAAGATTATTTTTTCGAAAGAAGATGAAAAGTGGAGAAAGGTGTAGCATTAACACTATAATCCAACATTCTTCTCATACGATTAAAACTAAAATATTTTTTAACTCACCTTTTTGCTACTTTTTCACTTTTGGGGATTTCAGATTATGTTTTTTTAAAAAAATTGAATATAACTAGTCTATTGCTTGTGTATGTTATCTCTAATAAAAAGAAAAAAGATGCAAGGTAATTTTCTGATTTCAATAGATTTGGGACATAAATAAATAACTCGACCTTCGCGTGACAGTTCGGCATTGGTAGCTACTTCCGTTTTTCCTGTCATAACTTTCGTTTTCATTTATACATTGTGCGAAGAGCAAAATGCACGAGAATACTAATCCGAGCCAGAAACGAATTAAAACAACGATTCTTCTACAAAAAATTAAACTAAAAGAAAATGTTCATCGGCGCTGTAACAAGTTCTTAGCTACAATAATAAGCTACATTTTTAATTGCGAGTCAGAATAGGGAAAGTAGCGAGATATTTTCTTGTTGAAAATGTATAATTCCAGCATTCACCTGAGTACAAAGCAACAGCTATAGCAACACACTTCTGTTCGCGCTTGCGTAAAAAAGCACTTAGCTATAAAAACTATTCAAGAAGTTAACAGCAATATCGATATAGTTAATAGAACAATCAATAGATGGCAGTAATAATTAATAGTTAATAGAACTGTCAATAGATGGGGTAATAATTAGCTAGTTGATAGCAATGTCGGTAGATGGCGGTGAGGGCGTGAGGGATGATGGTAGTTAATAATAGCACCAACAGATGGCGGTGAGGGTGTGAGGGATGCTGGTAGTTAATAATAACTCCGGTAGATGGCAGTAGTAGGAAATAGTGTATTTCCCCGTTTACAAAAAAGAATTGCAGCCGTGGTCCAATCCCCTATCTTGCTAATGTTAAAATATGGCGTTGAAAGTGGATACTCCAATTACTACTATCCTAGAGTAATGAAGATAGACCATATCAATATAATTTCCAGACACGTAGCCAGAATGCTAGATTCCAGCGTTCAGGGGGTTGTAGCTCACGCTCAAATAGGCGTTATTCTGGTCGTAACGGACACAGAGGCCAGTTTTCGCGTAGTAACAGGACGTACATGGCCGAACAAGAAAATTCAGAAACTAAACAGACTTTAAACTAGATAAGGGGCCCACACTCTTACAAAAATCAAAACCACCCCTGCAAAACTAGGCAAAAACACGTAGAATGTATATACGTATATTGCCACGGAGTTAACGAAATCACATGGTATTGCTACCATTAACGCTAAATTAAATGGTATCTAACAACAGCTAATACTGGATACTGGTAGTACTTTATCGATAATTTCACATTCTCAAATCCCGAAGAATGCTAAAATAGTTAACATAAAAACAGCTATCCGCGGGATTGCTAACATGGTTCTTCATTTAGAGCACGGAGTAATTTTATATATTACTATTAATGGAAATACTTTTTCACACCCATTTCATGTCGTTCAAAAGAATTTTGGTTGCCCAATTCTAGGCACAGACATGATACAAGGATATCCTTTGCAAATAATACATTCAGTTTTTGTCCAAAATTGGATCCAGTTCGATTTTCAAATAGCAAACATAATAGAGTGAGCAAAATGATAAATGTTTACATACAAAAACAGAATAAAGATAGCTTAAGCTACCCTCACAAATGTTATAGGCTTCAGCCATATTCATCAGCTTTTGTGCCATTGAGAACAAATGTAAATATTAATAAAGTTGACGTATTCTTTGAACCTAACAATAAGTTGCTTCGAAAACACAATATTAAAATACCTCCTCTGGTTATATCAGGTAGCACGCCACATGCTTTTGTTACCAATTTATGCAATAAAAGTGTTTCTCTACATAAGAGAATGGTACTTAGCAGACTTTTTACTCAATTTGAGATAGAAAAAGTACCGACTTCAAAATGGAAAGACGAAGCAGCGGTGCTGACCACTTTGCAAGTAACCCAGCCGGTGGATGTTGAACTACAGAAACGTTTACAAGAAGCCCAGAAGTTATTTGACATCTCTAAATTCCAAATATCGGATGAACTAACTAGTGAACAGAAAGCTATGGTACAAAAATTACTGTACGATTTCGTGACATCTGGTCGTATTTTTCATCAGACATAGGTATTGTTAAAAACTACACATAGATAAGAATATAAAGCCATTATGACATAGTTCTAAGGAAATTCTAATAAATTTGCTTCCAGAGATAGAGGCTCAGGTTGACGCTTTGTGTCAAGCTGGTGTGCTACCTTCAGGTTTATCAGATTATACATCTCGTGCTGCAATCGTAAGGAAACCCTCAGGAAATTGACGCCTATGCCTAGATCTCAGATTTCTCAATTTACATCACTATAAACTTTTCCTAAAAAAAGTTGGCATGAAATCAGTGTTGCACAAATTGAGATAATGAAATATATGATGAACCTCGACATAAATAATGCGTACTTCTAGACGTAAATATTTCGCCGATAGGGTCGTTTCTTCTTACAAGGACACCAATGGGTTTAAAAGCCAGTGCCGCATCGCTTAGCTATGTTATGAATAGCCTAACGAACGATCTTAATTCAGAAATTGTTAACCATTATGCAGACAATTTACTCATTCATGGAGATGATTTTTTTACGCTACTGGCAACCCTGAAACAACTTCTCTTAAAAGTACGAGAAATTGGTATTCGTTTGTCAATATCCAAAGCAACATTTTTCTGTTCAAGATTGTCTGTTTTTGGTTATGATGTAGACCAGCACGGAATCAGAATTTCTAAAAAAAAATCCGTTTAGCTATCGATAACTCTTTACTCCCAAAGGATGTGAAATCACTTCGTAAATATTTGGGTTCGTTTAATTTTGCTAGAGCCCAAATACCTAACTATGTCGATTTAGTTTCACCACTTGTAGAATTAACGAAAAAAAGAAAACGTTATACGTGGTTACCGTTACATCAAGAAAGTTTCTTGTCTCTCAAGAAAGCACTTGTAACTTCGTTAGCTATGATGCATTTCAACCCAAAAGCACCAATTAGGCTGTACAGTGATGCGCCTCGTCATTTTTTTGGCGGGGAGGTCTTTCAGTTGGATCCAATTAGTAAACAATGGAGACCACTAGGAGTTTGTTCACGGCGTTGTACAGACTCCGAGAAAAAACGTGACACGTATGAACGAGAGATACTGTCAGCGGTGTACACTTGTAATATGTTTCACCATATTCTTTTAGGTATTCATTTTGATCTATATACAGATAATTTAGCCTTTAGTAAAGCTCACACAGCTGTTGACCCACATGGTACATTAGCTAGATGGTTCACTTTCCTAGGAGAATACAGTTTCACGCTACATCACTGCCCGACGCACGAAAATTGGATAAATATATTTACTCGTAACATGGGCCACGATAACCAGCCAGACATGGAAACTGATAACTTACTGGGACTTCCGCACAAAGTAGCTACTATTACCAATGAAGAATGACGACAAGGAAGAACTTTGTTGGAAACAGATAAATACTTGGAACGAAGTCACTGAAAATTTGCAGGAAGAAGAAAAAGAAGATGATACACCATCACAGTTTGTTATGTTTCTTTTTGAAGATTTGAATATCCGCTCAGCCCAAAGGCAAGACCCCTTCTTTAAGAAAATCATAGAAACCCTGGAAAATCCAAGTCAGGAAATGGATGGAAAAATTTTGAGAGATTCAAAATATTTTAAAATATTTGATGGTATTTTGTATCCTAAGCCACCGAAACATAATAACAGATGCAGTACGAAACAGCTTTGTGTACCAGAAGATCTGAGATCATCGTGGTTTGAGTCAATACACTGTACTAGAACTGCCAATAACATTGGTTACCGAAAAACGCATCTTTCCGCATCTAGAAAATATCATTTCAAAAACATGAAGCAGTATTTGTCAACAAGGATTCGTCAATGCAATATATGTCAGAACAAAATTGTCACACAATTACCTCAAGGTGAACTTTTGCATTTAGAAGTACCGCCTGTTTTTACGTCATATCAGTTGGATTCTTCGGGGAGTTATTCCGAGTCATATAACGGCAACACTCATATCCTTTCAGCTATATGCGAAGGTAGTCGATATCTCATATCTCAAGCCGTACCAGATCTTAGTGCTAAAACTGTGTATAATTTTATTTACAAACAAATAATACTTCGATTTGGGATACCGATGACTTTAAAAAGTGATAAGAATATGTCATTTCGTAGTACTCACTATATAGAACTATGCAATCTCATGGGAATAACTCCATACAAATGTTTATCGTACCAGCACAGTGCAATAGGAATTATTGAGGCTACATATAATTGACTTGAAATTATGATAAAGACAAGAATGTCTGAACAGGGAAATGATCATAGTACATGGGACCGGCATCTCGATGAGTACGTATTTTGCTTAAACCAGTCAATAAGACCTTCTATGGGCTACTCTGCTAATTACATAGCATTTGGTTTTCAGCCTAAAGATATAGCAGGCAGCAAATTTGAAATGGTATGTGAAATTCCAGATAATATGCCGCGCCTTCAAGATATGCAACACGCGCGACAACTAGTACTCAAGAACTTGCAACTTGACCGCGAAAGGCAAAAGAAATTTTATGACAGACGATACAGGCAATACGAGTACCATCCTAATGACTCAGTCCTAATTTACAACCCGTCCTTTCGAACTGGGAATGCGAAAGCCTTTATCTCACCATTTCAAGGACCTGAAATTATTCTTAAAAAGGTCCACAACAATGCTTATCAAGTTAAAATGAAAGATAAGCGTGGAAACTGGATTATAGAAGATATTGCAATCCAGCGACTACTCCCCTACTATCATGATGTACATTATTTGGAGAAGTATGGTGCTGAACACACAGCAATGGATGAAAGCGAAAATTAAAAATAAACGGAAAGATGAAAATCAGTCTCTGTTTGCGTTTCTCCCCAATTTTTGTTTTTGGTTGTTTCTTTTTTTAAACGCTTCTAGCGACTTCGAGTGATGATTCGAAAGTACAGTCGAGTTATTCCCGACTTTAAAGGAATACTGATTTGACTAAACATTGGAGGAAATGCCATGTTTTCCCTATTTTCCCCATCACTTTTGAATCATTTATCGATTTAGTTAGAGGACATTTTTTAATTTTAAAGAATGTCCTCCTTTATAGAGATACCTTAATTTACATTAAAGTTTTTCTCGTTACGAAAGTAATAAACATAGAACGCATTGATCTACTTACGCTTGGATACATTATCTTTGTTTAAATAATGGCAAAACTTATTTACTTCTATACGTTTTTTATAAGAGAAACTCCAATTATTTTTTAAAAGTATTTTGCTATGAATAAGTGTCTCCTTTAGCATATGTGTAGAGTATTGTTAATTGTATAGTAATGTTTTCATTTTAAGTATTTCTTTTTTAGTATTTTTATTATCTAAGACATAAAATGCTGAGTCCTTAGTTTATAAACAATGACTAACGTAAGACATAAGTAGCGTCAAGGTAAAATTATGCTAATTTCCTTAAACCATTCCTGTTAATTATGTCACACCGTGACACGTTATAAGCATAAACACAACCAATGATATGTGTTTCTTGCAAGCATATAACGTATACCAGAGTAAAGATAGGAATACAAGCTTATTTAATACTTTAGTAAGTAATGAATTTACAAAGTAAACTTACCTTAATAGAACTGTCAGTGTATGCTACCGTTCTGAACTCTTGCTTCGAAGACCGGCAGGCACGCCTCCGAATCTATGAAATTGTAAAGGTGTCGACAGATTTCACGCCCGAACTGACGCATACACACGCGCAACTCTTCTAAACTTAGGCTAAGACGTTCAAAGAAACTTTTTAATACTGCCTCGTTCATTGCGGAGAATATTTCATTTCTTCCACTGTCATTTTCGAAAGAAGCGCAAAACCTTACAATCTCTTCGTCTATAACGTAGGCACGTATTGCATCTTAATTAGACGCCATCCTTAATAAACGATAAGCATAAAAACTTTAACGGATATGCATTATTGCAAATGGTAATTTGAGACTCGTGTAGTGCTTTTTCACACATGCAAGGGTATGGTAATTCATAGCACGATATGCTACGTTAGCATTATTCATAGTGGCTAATATTATAGACTTACATTTTGCAGGAGACCTTTTTATTTTATTTTTTATATATAGTAGTATTAAGTTATTATATTTATTATAGCAAAATATCACAGATTTTGTTTATAAAAGGGATAATATGAGTTCGAAAAGCTAAATTTGGCTTTTCTTTTTTTCTAGAGGGAAAATAATTAAAATGCAGTATGTATTTCTAATAGACTTCTCTATGCAAGTATTAGTTTTTTCAATAGCATTAAGTCCCAACGAATTCCATGAAATAATCCTACCACAGATTGGAGCAACTCTGTCTAATAAAGGTCTAGCAGTGAATTCATATACTGATGTATATATAGCGGTTCGTTCTAACCTTAATCTACAAACAACTTACCCATCCAAGGAGAATTGTGTTGCTTGGAGCGAAATTAGACAGGAAATTAAAAATCTTGAAAATCTTTCTTTCGAAATATTGAAGATACTATTCCTTGTCATTTCAAAATATCAACCACCCGAACTATTTCTTGTGTGAATAACACAAACACTAAAAGAAACTTTCTTTACTTTTTACTTGGAATTGGATCGTTTGGCTTATCATTGACGAACTTATTTCAACAGCGTTGTTTAGCTTCTTCGGTAGAGCAGCTCAGACAGCATGAGAATCTATTGACCACAGAGATAAATAATATGTAGGATAATTTTCTCAGGAAATTAAAATTGTTAAGAACATAGTTCTCCAAATTAAAAGCACATTCCTGGGGATGCAAACTCATATATTGAAATCCTTTTGTTCCTTAGCACAGGAAACACGTAAACTTTCGGCACTATATGCCCATTATTTGGCCCAAAGTGAAATCAAACAATTTATGTCCCATATTTCAACGATAAACTCTCCCCACAAATTCTAGCAGAAGACCAAGCGTTAAAACTTGTTTCACAACACGAAATACTTAGGGACACTATATACGGTACAAGCACAACTTAGGTCTATTGTACACAGTTTCGAAAACATTTTGGAATTCTTTTAATTTCCAGACTAAAAACGTCGATTTGTTCATGTAAGTACCTTTGAGCAAAACTTCATCAATGTCCACGCTTCTTGAAGTTGTAAATTTGGGATTTTTATACCAAAAGGTACAAACAACTATTTCACTCCCTCGTTTCATCTTTACACCAGGCAATGAATTCCTAGAAATTGAAGAACAATTTGGTTCATTTGAAAATTTCTTATACGTTTGTAAGCCACACAGTTTCAGAAATTCACAAAATGCTAATTGCATAACAGAACTGGTGTATAACCATACATTTTCTTCATGACAAATTCAATCTTTCGACTCTAATGCCAATTATATATACAGATATACAGACGCTGGTATATTACTTTCTTCTTTACTGCCCTTTCATACAACTTACAAATCTGAAACTGGTATTTCTCACAGTAAGCCTTACGAGAACACCAATAACGCTTCGCTTTTCTTTCCCTACAATGAATTCGACCATATAATTTTTAAGGATATGATATTACCTCTAAAAATTCAGATACAGACAGCGACCCATCATTTAATTTTAAATAACACAGAACTTCTCCCTATACTTGTTGAGAATTCTTCTACTCGTCAATTGGACAAACTAACGGTGCAATTAAATTCCATAAAAATTCAGAGCAAACGAATCCAACTCTTAGAATTTGACTTATACAAATATTTTTATAATTATAATAGTAGTGCTATTATTCTTGATAATAGCTATAGCTTTAGGGTACATATTTTATGTTATATGAAGAGAATTAAAACTTTAGAAGACGCCAGGCACTAAGTTTTTTTATATTCTCTATTTTCAGAGAACGATGATACAAATTGCTTTGCTAATTCTGGCGATAAGTTTGATATGTCTGATACTAATTATTCTAGCCTATATTTTTACACGGCTTTGTAAATTTAAACAGTCTAGAAGTAGTGTTGCAAGACGATTTCAAATTGAACAGATAGCCTTTACTCGAAATTCTATCTCTACACCTCTTACTTTCTTTCCGGAACAACATGTTTATGTTCCCCCCATTTCTCTCACTGATCAGGGACACGTATACGAAACTCCAATTTCTTTATTTGACAAAGCACAAACCTCATACGCGACTCCCACTTCGACAACAATATTGCCATCTTCTCCACCTCCAGCAATCCCGATGCATAAAAAAGAAAACCCTATAATCAGAGCATCTCAACCAAAAACTCCTACAAAATCCTATATCTTCTCATTAGAAGATATGTCTTCCAACGAATTTCTAGCCTACTTAGTATGAACGAAAGCACCGTACTCTCATAAAACCTCACCCAGCTGGCAATACACACTTATCAAAATTATATCATGGACTTAACGATAGAGAAGGCAGCAGTGGAGAAACATCACCAACGTATTAAACAGCATTCATCCAGAGGATAAATCCAACACCTTGGTGGAATTAGCAGCATCCAGTTTATTCAGTGATATGTGAAAACGGAATATGGACTCCTTCAGTTGAACAACAACTGTATAAAGGCATACACCTAGTGATTTGTTATATATTTATTATCGCCTTTTCTTTATTATTTTTCCAGTTTAGTGTGATGAATAGTTTTCTTTTATTATTATATAGATACGGCAATATATAAATCTTTTAATTGCTTTTTGTTGATTATAGTGCTAGTGCAATAACAATTCCACATTTTATATGCTATATAGATATCGACGGTGATGGTGCTACATCTAAGCAGTATGCTGGATGGTAATAAATACGCATCAAGGAAGAAGGACGAATTTCACATAATACTTTGTTTATATATGAAATTCTTTTTTGGTGGGGGGCATGTAAGGGATATCGGTCGTACCGAGGACCGTATTCGAGCTTACATAGTGGCATGTGCATAAACAACAAATCTGCTTTCAGTTGAACTAACTGTATCGTATGTTGTTGATACATTGCAGTGATTAACAAATACTTACATAGACAATATGAAAGGCGGAAGATGCCTACGTATGAACAATCATACATAACAAGTTATATGTAACTCTATCATTATGTAACCTATTGTTGATGTCAGTCTTAATTATGTTTATAGCGCAGGAAAACTCTTCCGGACTGTATGAGTGGAAAACACAGGACCTTCAAACTGCATGGGCCATCACATCCCCTGGAAACGTGCTGACCCATGTAGTTGCTTAAGCTCCTCATTTCCCTAAAAGGGGAAAACTGGGTTTTATATATACACAGAAGAATTATAGAGAGTGCCGTGACATTACTAGCCCTCAGTGCAGAGCGCACCTCCATACTACTTGGAAATAGGCTGACGAGTCCAGCTCTTCATACTGACCAACCATACAGTTCGGGTGAGTGTTATGGCGCTACATTTATGTTCATGACTTTTCAGAAATAAGACTAAACATGCTTTCTGAAAACTATTCCTTATTTCATTATTAGCTACATTCTTATATTCCCAGTACCTTTGTGCTAAGATGCACAGAACGATACGATATATTGAAAAATAAATTGTAATCGTGGAAAGAGAATTACGGACATTATTGAGGATAGTGTGAAATGAATAGATGCACTGCATGAAAAGTTGATAGGAGAAGGTACTATTCGGGTCCACAGCGCGTTCATGCAGAACTATGCAAGGCATACTAACATCAAAGCTGATTATAAATCAATACAGACCGATAACCCATATTATCTTTCAACATATTCAACTTTTTTAAGGACCTCAGAAGCAACGTTCGATTTAAAAAGAAATTGAATCATTTGTGAAAAAAATCAGTATTCAAACTGCATGAAAGCACATGAAATGTTTTTATATGGTTTTGACTTAAGAAATGAGAGAAAATTTTATCATGAAATGTGACTTACGAAATGATGAGCGGGGATAAAGGATAAGGGCTTCTAATTGTAAGTGCCAGAAATACAGTGTCATGGAAACGGTTCCAGAGATTTTTTTAAAGAATTAAAACAATTGGGCTTGACGAAAATAGAAACCAGGAATTCATTTTGCATGTTATGTGAGTACATATAAAACAGTGACGAATGCCAGTACACTCTGAATGAATTAAAAGATATTATTAAACTTGTATCTGGTCAAGAGGATGGCTGTCATATACAAACAAACATCTTTAATAACATTTTAAAGATCATATAGTTACTTCAAATGTTTCTGGGAGGAAAATGTACTCTGCTTATCGGACACGGCTCATAAAATCATGTATCAGTGATATAATAACAGGGAAACTGTCCCTGCTACTGGACGGTTAAGGATAGTATTAGATGCAGCCAACATCATACGATACAGAGGATGATGGCTTATAAGTGAGGTATATACCAGATTTCATTGATAGCAAGTCTGACGGGCAAAACCTCATTTTAGGTTTTTGTGGAGAGTGTAATTTGATTTTATGCAGCTTGTAGGATTAAACAAACAATATGGATGGAATTGCTTCATGAACAATCTTATTAGTAACTATGACAAGAGTGAATCGATGTACATAAAATCAGTATAATTTATCAATTTTCATTCTAGTACTATTTACACGCCATTGTGTTTGGCAGCAGATCAAGCTAGAAAACTCAGTTGGTGATCATTATCACATTTGATCCACCTATGTTGAATTGATTTGGACCTTCAGGCATCTATGGCTCCGACCGGAATATGGTAGGAGAAAGGATGAACTGTGAACCCGAATAGTTCTTTCTCCTTCCAACTTTTCATGCAGTCCATTGTTTCATTTCACACTAACCTCAATAATGTCCGTAATTTTCTTTCCACTATTACAGTTTCTCTTTCAAGTTATATCCCACTTAGAGCACACAATAAATCAAAATCAACCATTCTTCTTTTATTGTATTTCTAATAAATAAGTTATTTGTCAAGTTTAATTAATTCATTCAGCTACGAAAATATTCACAAGATCCTGACAGTTTCTTTACAACAGTAATCGATTACTACGTTCTGTTAGAAGATAATAAATATAACGTACAGCATTCAATTGACAATACATCATCATCAAAGGTAAGCTATAATAAACATTAAAATTACCAACTAAATTTAATTTCCAACTAATATGACTGACCTTATCGTAATAAATTCTATGAGGTTTTATTTGCTTTTCGTTAACAAAGAAATAGTTTAAAATTCACGTACCTTCTTTTATTTCACTACCCACATAACAATTTCAACCTGACTCAAAAGTTAATTAAGTTTACTTTGATAAGTGGAGTGATGAGTGGTGAAGGTTTAGCAATTTAAGCCAAAATGTTTAAACAATGTCGCATTAAGCTATCTAGTTTACAGAAATCAAGGTTGAAGTATCCTTGCCAGGACAAAAAGGAAAATAAATTGGACTTCTTACAAAAAAAAAAGAAAAGAAAAAAAATGTTGTTCTGGATTGAAATCGAACCGAGGGCCATTGGCACGCTAGTCACTAGACCATGGAATCGCATGCCCAAGTTCGAATTCGAAGCATTGTTTATACTTAGCCTAAGTAATCAGATCACAGGCACCTCTAGAAATTGGCGAAGATTAGACAACGTCGAAATAGGCGTGGCACGTGATGGAACTTCAGTGCACTGAGACGACAGTGAAAGTGCAACAAAAAAATAATAATTAAAGTTTGATAACATTTCTCGCATAGTTGCTGATTCCAACAAGCTTGAATTAGCTTAGTTATAACAACCAAACCACTTGTTTTTCCAAAAAGTTTATTTAATGCTTGGTTATTAAGTTCAACACAATATCAAGCTTAACAAGTTCGACGCAAGTGACGGACAACATTGTTACAAGCTGGCATGCTATCTGGGTACGTAATATATCACATGAAAAGTCCGTCAAAATATACTATCAATTCATCACCTATTTTACTTGCCACTACACAGCAAAGATATGTTGTCATAATCGTCGACAGCTCACAACTACCTAATGTGGATAGGGCACACATAGAAGGAAAAGCATTGTTCGCGCGCTGTTGCGCGTCATTGCTACCTCAAGAGCCAACACAGTAATGGTTCAACCATATTGATATATACATCATTTTAAAGCTTATGAAAGATGCAACAACTTTTATTTCGAACAGGTTTTTGATATTGTGAGTTTAAAACAAGCTACACCGTAAAATGTGTAAATATTGAAAGCAAAATATCCTTATTTTGCGCTTTGGATCTAAATTACGGAAAAACTACTAACAATAGCGCAACACGCATGATAATCATTTTTGTAGCCTGTTATCTAGGAATTATAACAAAAAAATAATCATATCGCTATGTCTCTTAGTTACGGAGATATAATACAATTTCTGGAAGTCTGTAAATTTGTACTTTAGTGGGGATTGGGGGGAAGCACAATGGGGAGGCGGGGACTTTTGGGAAAATGCACATCTAGTAATGATGTAACAACTGGATAAATTTCAGCTTTCTCCTAATTATTCCCGACAATTGTCCTTTTTTTTCACCTTTATTTCCTGGGCTAATTTCCCTCTTGTCTGTTAGGCGAGCTTCCTTTTGGGGGAAGTTACACAGGTTTCTGGACTTTTTCCTGTTACCTTATTCAGATATGGTAAACACTGCTTACGTAACCGGGCTTCTTTTTAAGTTTTCGGTTCATGTGTTATCTAATTTATTGTTTTGGCCCTTATAACGACTGATTTCTTCTTTGTCTTTAATTACACTGTTTTTCTAATTTGTTACTGTATTTATATTGGAATTGTATAAGCAATTGCCCATATTTCACAGGCTAGTATTCAACATAGGTCACCAAATGTGGATAGTGACATGTCACAGGCAGAAAACAAATCTGCTCTTGACCGAAATCATCAGACTGAATTAACTCGGCAACCCGATGATCGAATCTTGACCCAACTACCCGGTGTCCGGTCCTGTGGTTAGAAGCAATCAATATTATAATGTTAGATTCCTTGAAAAATGGGTTTATGTACGGAAACTTCATTTTCGAGAGTTTCAAAAGATTTTAATGCTTTTTTCCTATTTCATACTTAAAACACAAAATTCTTTCAAACTAACATTTCCGAGGGAGTATTTACACATTTGCGGCGGCATTTTTGTTCTTTCTGCGGATAAGAAACTATTTCCATATGTTATTAGTATCACCGCAGGTAAAACGTCTGTCCAAAACGCAACAATGTATAAGGAAATAATTAAATCCCTGCTTCGCCCTCCGGGTCACCGGATCTATACGTGTGACCCGGTGACTCGAACCGAAAATTGATCCGGTGACCCGTTTCAGCTCTGGTCACAGGAACGGATTGTTCCAGTAGTTGTGTCCCTTTTGTACAGTGATTTGTTTCCACTATATCTAATGCAGTCTCTTTCACCAGAAACACCAGCTCCGGGTTTAGTGTAGGATGCGGTGGGTGAATTGCTTCATATTTGGAGTGGTAATCGTTTGAAACGGACTTTTGCCCCTTCCACTATTTATGTCATGTCGGTACCATGTCATATATATATATTTACACGCTAGCGGCCATTATTTTGAAGATATTTGAACCAAATTTTAGTATGTTGTTTCTAGGCTAAATAGCTCGTCTAAGTTTGTTAATGAGCAAGGAACTATCTTTGATTAAGTCTTATCATAGTAATAGGCGGCAAGCTGTTAGAGTAGCAACAAACCAAACTTCACAGTTCTTAAGTGTGAAAACAGGTGTACCACAGGGAAATGTTCTTGGTCCCTTTCTTTTTTGGTTTATGTAAATGATCTACCAAATTATATTCCTTTTAAATGTGTTCTATATGCGGATGATACAACTGTTATAACTACAGATAAAAATTTAATGAATGTTCAAAGTAAAAATAGTGAAATGTTACAACTGGCTAAATTATAATAGACTGCTGTTAAATGATTCAAAGACGGAGGTATTGTACTTTCATCTTGGTAATTACATGGAAGATTTAAATGTAAGTCATTCTGTAAAACTGTTAGGTATATATTTAGATCAGAAGCTAAATTGGAATGTACATACTGAAAATCTATGTAGAAAATTATCCAGAGTTTTGTATCTACTACGTAAACTAAAAACTGCAGTTAGAGAAAAATTACTTATCTCAGTGTATTATGCCTTCTTTCATTCACAATTACTATATGACATATTACTATGGGGTAACTCAACCGGAGCTCAGACAGTTTTTAAATGGCAGAAAAAGGCATTGAGAATTTTAAAAGGACTACCTGATACTGTATCCTGTAGACCTCTTTTTAAGGAAATGACAGTTCCTTCACTGTATATCTATAGTTGTCTTATGAATATAAAAGAGAATTTGGGAGATTTTGACACCCGTAATAATATTCATTTTTATGATACGAGACACAAGAATGACATAAATATACCCCATCTTAGGTTAAGTAAAACACAAAAAAGCTATAAATATACGGGGATGAAATTATACAATCTCTTATCCTTGGATATCCGCAACATGAGTTGTAGAAACTTTGAGAAACACTGTAAATCTTGGCTTTTAAGTAATCCTATGTATAGTGTATTAGAATTCGAAGAAAAATTAGCATTGTATTAGTATGGCATATATAAATGTGAAGAAACTATCTACTAAGTACTAACTGTTGTTTTTTATACTAAACTATTATAAATATATTGTATTCCATTCTGACGTTGTCCATTGCAATAAATGTTGTTTAACGACAATAAAAAGTATTCTATTCTATAAAATCGGCCCAAGGGGGTGGTTGAGGGAGAGGGTTGAAATTTTGAAAAAAATTATAGTACTCCTTAAGAAGTTTACGGTGACACCAACGATTCGGGTTGAGGGAGAGGCCCAAGGGGGTGGTTGAGGGAGAGGGTTGAAATTTTGTAAAGAATTATAGCCCTATGGAGTTTATAGGGAAACTTTGTCTGCATAAATTATAGTACTCCTTAAGAAGTTTACGGTGACACCAACGATTCGGGGGTTGTGGGGGTGGAAATTCGAAAATGTTAAAACCATGTCTTGTGGGGTAACGTTGAAAAGGTCTTGATGATTAATCTATAAATCAATCACTAGTTTCTCGATAGCGCTCATATTTCGTTAGGGGTATATAAGGCGGCGGGTTTCATTGGGCCTGTTAATTTCAATTGGAATATCATTGCATTCAGTTCTAATAACAAAAAGTTTGCACGGTAATTAGTTAACCTATTAGGGTAATTAGTTACCGTATTTATAATGACAATAAAATGATAAGAGTATATTTACTTAAGGTGTTTTTATTCTGCACTTATCCCAATAAATTCAATCAAAAACACTTCGAAATCTACCTCAGCTTGTAGGCCTGCCGAAAGGAATTTTATTTAATTTTATAACATATTCCATACAGTAAGATTCCGGGTTATCAGATAATATGATCCTAAAAGGGCCCGTGGTCTCAACAACGTCTTCGCCTTTTTTAAATAAATTATGCGTAGTTCTAATTTCTATTATCTTCGGTGTGTCTATCATTGACCCCAGGGGCGGACTGGGTACATTAGGGCCTAGGCCGCGGTTACCAAGGAGGGCCCTCAGACTATTACACCAATTTCTAAAATAGCGTACAATGAACATCTGCGATGAGCCATCACGTTATGCAGTTGTAAATTTGTTATTACTTGGTAGTTTTTGCAAGCTATGATTTATCATTGGTCATTGGCAATTTGATGTCACAGCAAGTTGTAATCAAACAGCAAAGCACAGGATTTCCAGAAACATAAACTCTCGAGAGAATACTTTATAATTATTATTGTATTTCCATATAGTAACTGAAACACTAAACAAATAATAGCCAATAACTTTTTACTGTGGAATGAACAGAACAGCTTACTGAAAATTGAAACACTAAACAACTAATAATAGCTTTTGACTGTGGAATGAACACGACAGTTTTACTGAAAATGTAAAACACTGCTGAAACACTAAATAACTAATAATTTTAAAAAAGTTAAGATTCTTTTCAGTTCAGATGATGAATTGCAGAGTTCCTGAAAAATTTCACTGAGACTACAATGACGTCATTTGTTTACATTGTTTAAGATAGCCTGTATAACGTTCTACAAATGCTGCTGATGTACCTTGGATGTTTTTACCGGCACCACGTGATCAAAACACCTCTGTGACATAACGTGAATCAACCTCATACAGTAGACGCAAAAATAATAACTTGGCCGCTAAGGAAGAGGCATTGCTCACTGCAGGGCTACGTCTATTCTGAGCAAGCGCTACTCTAAAACGTCGTGCATTGTCTTCTGATTAGCAATCACGTTATTTTGCGTCTACTGTAGTAATTACATACACCATTATTTTCAATCTCTTACTTTATTGGCGTTATCGCCTACTGGACGTGATTGTGATAGAACACTTTTATTCCAGAGATGGATAGAATTATGGTATTTATGCTGGCGAAAAAAATCCATGTCAACACTGTAGCCTAAGCTCCAGCGGGTAATTCCAAAAAACGAAGCATGTTTTCTGTTCTAAATGAATTTTTTTTATTCGGACTAGGCAAAAGTAAATACATTTCTTAAAATGTGTATTTTCCATTTTCGAGTTATCAAATTTAGACCTACAAGATGTGTTAACATCTTAAAGGACCCATTCAGCCTGTGGTTAAATATGGGCCCAGCTACAAATCAGACCCCAGTCTTCAACGATGAAAGGGCCCCAACTGCCCAACATAATGACAAAAAGGGCCCAGGGCCCCAACTGCCCAACATAATGAAAAAAGGGCCCAGGGCCCCAACGGCTCAATGTAATAAAAGAAGGACCCCAACTGCACAATATAATAAAAGAAGGGCCCAAGGCCCCAGGCACAAACTAAATCACAGTTTCCAATAATAAAAGACCATAGTGAAAGATGGGCCTAGCCACAAATCCAGTAACAAAAGGACCCTATTGAAAAAGTTAACTTACTGATGGAAGAGGGGTGTGTGTTGGCAGCATAATAACCAGTGATCTACCGAATTATTTAGCTTTCTTCTATTTTAGCTTTTCTCTCTTTCTTACTTTATTGTTTTCATTATTTTTTTTTCTGAGAGGGCCTAGGCTGCGATTGCGGCCCTGGCCAGTTCGCCCCTTCTTTGTTTCGCAATATTCTCCTTGATGTATACGCAATGCGTTTATATCAAATTAACATAAGGTAAACGCACCAGTAATGGTCAGTGTACCAGTAATTGACACTTGAAGAGAAAAGTTGTATAAAGCCCCTCATACACGATTCAATAAAGCTTGAACAAGAGCGTTGAACAAGCAATTGGATGAAAATGACGTCACGAGCCAGAGACTCCACACAGGAAATCTCTTGAATTCAAGTCTTCTCATCCAATTCGTCCTATTTAGAACCTGTCCTATTTTTATTGAATTCAACGCAGTGATCTACCAATCACATCGCTGGTGACTTGAACACGTGATAACAGTACTTCCGGAATGCTAAAAATTAAGATGTTAACATGAAGCAGGGAATTTTTAAAGCCTTGTTTTTATGATGCGAAATAAAGATATTATCAGAAAATCAAAATAAAATAAATAAAGTATCGCTACAAGAAATTCCATCGCATCTTGCTGAGGTAAAGTGTACCTAATGTTTCTTCTGTAGCTTTTGTATATTCACTATTGCAATAGAAATTGATACAGACGGTTTACTATAATTCCTAATAAAGTTCGTATTGTATTTAGAAGCAGTAGGATATTAATATTTAAAGTACCACTGAGTTGCTCATAATTTATGTGGAAAGGTCGAGTTTTTATTTACTGTATGTAGGAAGTTCAAAGCTGCTAAACATAGAAGTATCTGGGTACACTTTACTTTAGGGCATGAAAAAATGTAATCTTTTCCAACGTGTGTGGAAGGGCTGTAACTTAAAATATAACAAAGTTTCGAGTCATGGAAGTATTAAATTAGAGTGAAAAAGCGAAAAGTACTTGGAACTTCTTGGCTGCTTCCACGTTGGTGAGCGAGCACATTAAACCGTGCATGAAATAGCGAAAAGTACTTGGAACTACTTGGCTGCTTTCACGTTAGTGAGCGAGCACATTAATTTGTGTATGAAATAGCGAAAAGTACTTGCAACTACTTGGCTGCTTCCACGTTGGTGAGCGAGCAAATTAATTTGTGTATGAAATAGCGAATAGTACTTGAAA
>JAGDQP010009042.1:21876-45405 GCA_022664845.1 Lepisma saccharinum
ATAGTACTTGAAACTACTTGGCTGCTTCCACGCTGGTGAGCGAGCACGTTAAACCGTGCATGAAATAGCGAAAAGTACTTGGAACTACTTGGCTGCTTGCACGTTGGTGAGTGAGCACATTAATTTGTGTATGAAATAGCGAAAAGTACTTGGAACTACTTGGATGCTTGCACGTTGGTGAGCGAGCACATTAAACCGTACATGAATAGCGAAAAGTACTTGGAACTACTTGGCTGCTTCCACGCTGGTGAGCGAGCACATTAAACCATGCATCGCATATAATAAAAAATCTAACCTTCTTTAACCCGCCTTTGCTTATTCAGCATTGTGGCCATGATTTTTGTAGCAAATAACGTGTCATTCATAATACGACGCAATGCTATTAATATACCGCCGCATCCCTACAATCTGCATGTAGTAATGAACGCAAATAAATGTATTCCGACACGAAGTGTCACGATTAGTATGCCTCCACATGGCGCTATCTTGATCAACTGGAGTGCGTATGTAACGAAATAATAATAAAATATGCATTTTCACTTTGGATTGTTAGTTGTCGTTAGATGTTTATAGAAGTGCGTGTAACTGGAAATAAATAGAAATTTATAAGGATTGAAAAGAGTTTTAAATAAAGCAATAAAAAGTCGATGTTCGAGGCATCACCAACTACGGAATCGCAGCCGTTAATCAGGTTATTATTTTATTAAAAGCGACGCATATCATGTTTAACATTCACTCCATGTTCCTGCTTTCAACGCAGAAAGTGCAAATCGACTCACGTCCTTTTGGCTCTATCACACTTCCGCTTAACTTATTGAGTCGTGTACGAGCACCATCCAAGCACTTTCAACACTACTTGGATACAACTCTTTGATTATACCAGTTAGATCGTGTACGCACTCATCCAACTTCTTGTTCAAGAATTTGATTCAATGTTTATTGAATCGTGTACGAGGGGCTTAATACAATTTTCCTAAATCCCCTCGTACACCATTCGATAAAGCCTGAACAAGAAATTTGATCAAAATGACGTCACGAATCATTGACTCCACGCAGGAAATCTCTCGAATTCAAGGGTGCGTTTAATTAACAGCCTTGCCGTGGGCTACTGTGTTTAATTAGCAGCTAACAGGCCGCTCCACAGTCTGGCTGTGGGCTGACTAGAAGTAGGACACGCAGCTCGTTTTTGGCGGGAAGCAGAAGAAGGTGGCGAGATTCAGCTGTTGCTAACCATACTATAATTATTGGGTTGTATAATAATTTGGATTCAAGTATACAACATATGCCTTGTTTGTATATGGGTTGCTGTAGAACAATTGAAATTTTCTGTTAATTAAAAATAATAATTATTTAATAGGTATAGGGGAGAAAGTGTGTAGAACACTTAATACGTCACGGTGACGGTTCACACTAACAAGATGTACGAATTAACTTGTTTTGTGTTAGTATGGATACAGTTCAGGAGATGGCTCAAGTTGATAACAATGTTTTCTGAAAAGTCAGCCCGAAAGATAATACATTAACTATATCGATATTAAGTTTCAAACACATAAGTTGCTTTAAGAACTTCACTGGAGGATATTTTCTCGTACTCTGAGCATGAGATAATATTTTTCAGTGGGAGGAAACCATTCTCTCGAAAGAAAACGCTGACATATTATGTTAGTACGCAAGCGCTATATACAAAGAATAAGTATAATCTTGTAATTAATTTGAGTTCCACGTAACTATCGCCCTTGTGTGTGTCATAGAGAACCCTGTTTACAAGTGATTAAAATGGCTTGAGTACTCTGTCGAACTATAACCTACGTATACTGAGGAGGGACAGATATATTAACTCTCCATATACGCGGTATACAATAGCCTGAACAATTTGTAAATCTAGAACGTGTCTTCTTAACTATAGCTCATATGCACTGGGGGAGGGGGCCTATATTATTACGGTAGTTTTAGAGATTAGCTGCTTCTGTTGTACGGCGTTGAATATACACCAAATGCTGCTTTCATTATTTCGAATACGTAGCATGCATAATGCGATGTAAAATCAAGTAGTGATAGAGTGCTGCTAAAACACATACGTTCCTGTACATTATATTCTTGCACTCATATAACTCCCTTGGTTTTGCATCACATTCTGAGTTCTATATATCCAAAACGATCAAAGTAACAGTATTAAAAATATCTTCAAACACCGTCTAATAGGAGTAGCTAATATAGATAATAAATCATCCTTGTATTGCTAGACAGGCTCTATGAATTTACAACTCTCACTGCCTTGTGCCTTCTTGAGTGTGCCTATTTTAACTATTAGGGCTGATTTTCATTCAATCTTTCGTTGCTTGCGATTTGGTTGAGTAGCCAATTGAAACATGTTTTATAGCGTGTTGTATTGTACGGTAAGTGTGGCACGTATTTTAATTGGTTATTCACCAATAATCGCAAGCAACGTAAGCTTTCATGAAATCCAGCCCTTACAAGAAAGAACGCAATAAAATACGTGTTTCAATAGGCTAGTCATCCCAATCTCAAGCAACGCAAGCGGGCTTGAAAATGAGCCCTTACCCATGTGTGTCCAGTAGGCTCCAAAATACAGGCTAGAAATATAGCTTATCAAAAACAACTAACAGCGACAATTTGGTTAATATGAACGGATAGAAAATACGGTTCCCTACATTCTGAGAAAAATTTCCCCCTCTCTGGAAATTGTACAAATCAGAAACTGCTAATTTCACGAAACCGTTTTAAAGGCGGTAATAATTTCATCTACATGGGATGATGTTGAAGTTAGGTCCATGGTTACACCTACTCTTCCATGCATTCTGTTAAGCAAGTGATTAAGGTGAGAGCTTTCAAAGTAAGTTTTTGTTCAGATATGGACACGCAATTCATTACTAGGTTGAAATCAAAATCCTTGATTGATTGTTATGAACGTCCTGAGCAAGCTGGTGAACTTGTAAGGACGAGACTTACAATTTTAGTAAAGTGGACTCCGAACCACTCTGTTCAATTGCTCTTAAGGGAAATAGAACTTTACTTGCCCTGTAGGATGCTATCTTGACCCTTCCACCGCACTTCTAGTATCGCTAGAGCTCGTACTTTTCGGTCTCGCGTACCGCCACCTGAAGAGCGCTCTTTTGGTATAATGTTCGTACGTTCCACGTTCCTATTCTAAGATCTTTCTTAATCCTGTTCTTGGAGCCCCCTGAAGCAGTCCCAGCCCGGAGATCCGAATGAGGCACTAGTTTACCTCCGGAATATTTTACCCCAGGAGAATCCAAGAACCATCTGTTACTATTTCTTGACAAATGTTTTAGCGGTGTAGAGTTGTCAGTTCTACGACCTCGCAGTAAAGGTAGACATTCAAGATGTCGTCCTCTATCTCTGAGCCTTGCTGATGTCATTCATCTTCAACCTCAGATTGGTAATGGTGATGCTGCTTCCCGTCACTATGTTTTTTTTTTGTTCGGGGTTATCTTCCCCTAGCCTTTGTAGATCCCTCTAACTGCAAGGCAGCAATACTGGTTTTGGTCCGCCCCTGAATATTTCCGGTACCCACCATATCTGGTAGGCATTCCCCTATCCGCCACCTGGTGGGGAGCTTATTCTCTCTGGGTGAAAAAAATAAACCCAGAATGGTGACTTACCATGATTTGAAAAACATAAATCTAGCAGCGTTAAATTATGAGGCGGCTAACATTGAATGGCATACGATAAACAATAACATAGACCTTAGTGACAGAATGAGTGCCCTAAATTCATTACTTTTTCAACTACTTAATAAACATGCCCCTATCAGGAGAAGGAGAGTAACTAGACCACCATCACCATGGGTTACACAAGACATTTTGACATTGATGGCGGAAAGAGACTCTACTCATAGAAAATTTAAGAAAGAAAACCGAAACCGAATGAACTAACACAATACATGTATTAGTTTTGAACGTTATCGATCTTTTATGAACCGCTGCAATCAGGTTGTCAGGAATGCCAAGAAACGTTTTGCATCTAGCCTGCTTAATGTAGGTGGTAACCCTCGGGTGCTCTGGAATAAATTAAAAGCACTGGGGGTGGAGCGAAAATTGGATATTGACCCTACTCAATAGTGTTCATTACATGATTTAAACCGTCATTTAATTGAGGTCTCATTTATTGATAGAATTATTAAAACTCAAACTATTAATTCAACTTTGAGGCGCCAGGTGGATGGGGACAAATTTGATTTCACGCTGGTTAGTCCAAGCCAGGTGGCAAGGGCTATTCTGAAAATCAAATCGAATGCAGGTGCTGATCAGATCTCAGCTATTTTTTTTAAACTAACCCTTCCTCATATTCTGGCCTATGCTTCTGACATCTTTAATAGTTCAATCACTTACGGAAGCTTTCCATCAATTTGGAAACTAGCTATGGTACGCCCCCTTCCCCAAACTAGCAGTGTGACTTGGGCAACCGTCTTCCGTCCAATCAGCATTCTTCCGGTTTTATCGAAAGCACTGGGATATATTGTTAAATATCAGATCCACAGCTATCTTACATACAACAAACTATTAGAACCTCTCCAGTCAGGTTTTAGACCTAACCACAGTACCAATACAACACTGGTACACGTAACTAGAGTTACCACCCGTCCGGGATTCACCCGGACAGTTCGGGAATTGTTCGGAGTCTAGAGTAGAAAGTTAAATGTCCGGGAATTCACTTTCTACTAGAAACCTTAGTTCTTTATTTCGTGAGAAATCCTTGACAGTGACATTTTATCGTATGTCCAAATTTAGTTTCTTTAACCGGCCATTACACCCGCAGTACACGAGGCACCGTTTGCGGATGGTTGTGAATTGACTTGCTTTGAAATAAATTATTGATATGGGTAGGGTTGCATGTTCATTTAAAAAAAAAAAAAAAAAAAAAATTCGGTAGGTTATCACATAGACAAGTGAGAGCTGATTTAGCCAGCACCACTACACCAATGAGCATTAGTACATCATTAGTTAATAAAAGACAGGTAATAGCGAATGTATAAGGGGCATCCCGAAAGCAACATTTTCATCAAAACAACAGCAGATACAGGGAGCATAATAACAGTAAAAGATAGTAATATTTCAGCTACATAGAGTTATTTTTCCACATAGTCTCTTAATGAACTTTGTCAGCGATGAACAAGAGCCTGTATGCTGCACTCGTAAAAATTAGAACCAGCAGATACGCTAACAGTATCCTTGTCTCAAAAATGTTGCCCACGTAATCCATCTTTCACAGGTCCAAACAGATGGAAGTCTGAAGGTGCTAAATCGGTATATATGGTGGATGCGGTAGGACAGTCCAGCCAAATTTTGCTCGGTGGTCGCGAAACTGGTACGTGAAATGTCTTGACTCTGGAAATTGGGGCTTTAAGCTTCGTCAATGTTTTCTTGTAGCGTTCAGAATTGAAAGTTTCTCCAGGCTCCAGGACATTAAAAAAATCACACCCCGCATATTCCAAAAGACTATGCACATCACTTTTCCAGTCAATGGCTGTGTGAACTTCTTTCCTTGGTGGGTAATTCGCATGTCATTACTCCATGGACTGTCTTTGGATTCCGGCATGTAATGGTGACACCACGTCTCAGCCCCGGTAACGATGCTGTCCAGGAAATTGCGACTTTCAACCTCAAATTAGTGCAGCAGGGCCTGGCGGACTTGCATTCGATATCTTTTCTGTCACACCATTTTCATCGACTGCCCTGATGGTGCTATCTATCATACGACAACCAAACTAACAAGAAGACCATCAATGAGATCATATCAAAACTTACCATCAAAATTTACTAGAAGAATCTACATCCTATGGAGAGGTAATATACAAAGAATAGCTGTCCATATTAACTGCAAGATACCGAGATAGGGGGTTGGAATATTGGTCGAAGTGTTCAAAAAGCTTGTTTTTTGATTCAATCAAGATAAGTCACTTACCACTTCTGCTTCACTTTCGGCCCGGAATTAAACGACTACCGAGTTGTAGCGTCACCTCCAATACCGCAATACTTCTCGCCAGGGACATATTTTGGGGGTCTGGACACCCACGAAATTAATTAATTTTGGTAAAATAAGCAAAATTATATGGTTTTTACAAAAATAATAATTTCGTGGCGGTCCAGAACCCCTAAATACATCTCTGAACAGCTCGGCAGTGTTTCATTACAAGACAAAAGTGAAACAGAAGTGATTGATGTTGATTGAATAATAATAATAATAAAAAAATAACTTTTTGTACACCCGACTAATATTCCAGCCCCTACTCAGTACATGGCGATTAAAATAGTAAATACGGCGGAAGTCGAAGTCGCGCTAGGAATTTGAGAGATGAAAATGTAAAGATACATGACCGCACCTAACCTCCGCTTTCCCATGGTCACTAAGTTAAGATAATGTACGAAAAATGCAAAAAAAAAAAAAAAAAAAAAAAAAAAAAAAAAAAAGCAACTATGAATAATAAATACGAGTATATGAAAATATATTTCGAAAGTAAAAAAGTGTTGACCCAAGAGGGATTTGAACCCGGGACCTTTCATTCAAGAAGCGAACGTCTAGACCATTCGGCCACGAAGATGAGTTAGGAAATCACAGTTTCGTCGTTGTATTTACAGTGGGTAGAGTCAGAGTCTGTCAGTATGACGTCAAAGGTGACGACGACTTCCGTCGTGTTTACTATCTTAATCCTCACTACTACTACACAGTACCTTGCAGTTATTATGGGCTGCATTTCTTGTATATTACGTCTCTACAAGACATAGATTCTCCTGGGAAAATTCCAGAGTAGGTTTCGATATAATCTTATTCACGGTCTCCTTGTAAGAAGAAAACTGTCTCCAGTGGAAATTGCATATCAACATGAAACTTGTACAGTGCATTTATGTGTCCAAATGAACACTCCTTTAGTACTTCATTTCAGAATTCAACAGAACGCGAATTTCACAATTTCGAAGTATGCGAAAGTTTGTTTTGAATACCTGCAAGGCAGTCAACACTTTTTACACATGCATCGAAGGTGTGGATTTCCCATTTACTTTCATATCAAAGGTTGGGCTGATGATAATTAGTATATTAATTGCTCCGATTCCTGCCAAATGCAAATATTATTTAAATACAGGGTGACACACCGTTAACTTTACATCCTATATATTTTGTGACCGATTGACTTCCAGCGAAAATCCCGACACACACCAATTTTAATTTCGAAGGGGAACGTAAAATTTTTGCGGCAAAATTGAAAATTTTTTTAAGTGACATCATCAGTAAATGGTCTTTCAATTTTTTTAAGCGATTATTTACTAGTTTCGTGTAGAACTCTCAATTATTATAGACTTGACATTAGGTGGATGAGATAATATTTTACTCTACTTAACGATATAAGCGCTCCAATTGTCGTCATAAATAATAATAATAATAATAAAAAAAACTGGGAAAATCACTTTGATGATTTTAAATATCTTGTCTCATACTCTGTGTTCCACACCCTATGGTGAAATCGATAATACTACGTACTTCAGATATTTGAATTTTACTCTAAAATTGATACCGCTTTCTCTTTAAAACTTACTGGGTTTTGAAAGATGAAGCATCATACTGAAAGACCATCTAAGCGTATTATCTAAATAGTCTATCCCAGACGCTCCGTATAGATTTACAACTGTCCGGGAATCCGCAAATGAAAAGGTGGTAACCCTACACGTAACAAAAGATTTTCGTTGGGTCATGAACCATAGACAAGCTACAATCCTAGTACTGTTGGATTATAGCAAAGCTTTTCAATCTGTCGACAACGATATACTGATGGCTAAACTGAAAGTTTAACTTTTCTGAATCAACCGTATCGTGGATTCGCTCTTACCTGGTTAATCGTGAACCACTTGTTATGTCTCATAATAAATCCTCCTCTGTAACCTCAATCCCATGCGCTGTCCCTCAAGGCAGTGTTTTAGGTCCATTTTTGTTTGCTCTCTGCATCAATGACATATCTGATGCCTTAACGTACTGCCGTTATCATCTCTATGCCGATGACCTTCAAATTTATCTCTCAACCTCGTCATCGGAGTTGCATCAAGCAATAAATAAAGGGAATCATGATTTAGATAGTTTAGGGAGATGGTCACTACGACATGGTATGAGCATCAAACCAAGAAAATCCCAAGCTACGCTCTTAGCTTCTAAGCATATTCGTGGCAATATTGCCTTTGAAACGTTACCCCCCTTAATTATAGATAACAACCCAATATTGTTCCAGCGCACAGTCAAAGATCTGGGTTTAATACTGGATCATAACTTATCCTGGATAGATCATGTTAACCACATCAGTAGCAAAGCTTTTGCATCTTTGTAATCATTACGTCGCATAAAAATATTATTACCAATGCCGGTTCGAATCTCTCTCTCTAGGATGTTGGTACTATCACACCTTGACTATGGGGATGTAGTTTACTCTGACCTTACGAATGAGCTAGCCAGACGACTGCAACATGTCCAAAATGCTTGCGTTCGTTTTATCTTTGACCTAAGATACTTTGATCATCTCTCGCCTTACTTTAATAAGTTAGGATGGCTCCGCTTACATGATCGCCGTAAGTCCCACAAGCTTATGCTCCTTTACAAAGTGCTCAAAAACAATGATCCTGTCTATCTTTTCTCACGCTTTCAGCAATTATGTGATTTTCATAAATTTAACACAAGATCTCGCAAAACTACAATTCTTTCAATTCTGTAGCATAAACCAAACTTTTTTGCTAAATCTTTCAGTCTCCTCTTGTAAGCTTTGGAACAGTCTTCCTCACTCGATCAGGAACATGGATTCACTGGCAATGTACCAGAAAAGTGTTGAGAAACTAATAATTAGATGTCTCACCAGGCAATGAATCGAGCAAAGTTTGCTTCATGTTTTTATATACATCATTGAACTGTTGAACATTTGAACTGTTTTTAACCCCCTTTCTATAATTATTCTTATAACAATTGGAAAAGTTTTGAGAAACTGTTTAATAATTAGATGCTCAACCAGGCAATGAATTGAGCAAGGTTTGCTTCAGGATTTTATATATCTACAATTACACTGGAAAGATCTGCTCTACAAAATAAAAAAGAAAATCGATAATAAATGGACTACTTGGGTTCATGATTCTCCATCTTTATCTGTACATACTAATAGACCTTATATTAATCTACAATTAAATCGTCCATGGTTTTATAAATTCTCTTGTATAAGACAAGTCATCACTCTATTCATCAGACTAAGATCGCTACGACTACTAAACTACACTTACATAAAATAAAAATTCTAGAATCCCCTTATTGCGATTGTGAAACTAACATATTCTTAGAAGACATCAATCACATACTATTTGAATGTAAAAAATATGACTCTCAAAGAACTTCATTGCTAAAGGCTCTAATAAAACAGAAAATTCCTCAGCCTATTACTATTTATTCCCTAATAGAAGCACCTGACAAAAAAATTGGTTATATTTTATTGAATTTTTAAAAAAAAATCAAAAAGCTTCCATAGCTTAATCAGCTATTCTCATCCAATATTCATAGTTGTTTAAAAAAAAAAATCATACTATCATTTAAAAATCTTAATAGAAAACTCACGAGAATTATATTGGTCGTTGATCTCTATAATTTACAAAAAATTTTCAATAACATTTTTCTCTTACGAAGCCTTGATAAAATGTCTTTCTTGTACAAAAGTAATTATGTATTACGCTCTTTTCCTAGACTCATAAAGTTTCATCAAGAAAGTCCTAGTCTAATTAATTAAAAGTAAAAAAAAAAAAAAAAACTTCCTGGTGTTCACCACCACTGGTGTAAAATATCAAAGTGTCAAGAGACGATTATCTACGAATTTTCATCTACTTTCAACATAAGTCAACACAAGTGACTTCAAGCAACTATGGTACAAATTCGACGGAAAGCCTTCGCCTTTCCATTGTTGGATAGTTACCAGTTCTAAAAGACGAAGACATCATTAGAACTACATTCCCCCCCCTCCTATTACTATTTTATTACAATGATATTATAAAGTAGAGAGAGAACTGTGATATATATATATATATATATATATATAGGTGTGTATTTTTGTGTTCTAGTTGTGATGTACTAGGTTTATTGCTTCTGCTATGTGTTATTATTATATTATTTGTACTAAAAAAGAGCGTGTGCTATGTATATTTATGGTTGAGTGGAAGAAAAGGTTTTGTGACCTTGACTCCGCCATAATAAATAAGACGAAATAAATAATATACCACCGCTAACAGTTTGAATTAAACGCCATGTCAGTGGTCATGTTCTTCAGTCAGCTCCAGACGGGTCATGTTGCCAGCTTATAATATTCTGGCTTGTGAATTAAAGAAGGCTATGGGTTGATACGAACGCTTTCAAGAGATATTTGAGTAAGAGCGTTTCAATGTGACATTCCGCACCTGAGAAATGCCTTACTCATATTCGCTTTTTATGTATGTTTTTTCAGAAATTCATTTTTAGTTGGTGCCTAGATATGTTGGTGATCTCTTGTTGAAATATGCTCAGGAAACACATAGTTGCCAAACTGGGCAACATGACAACTTATATATCATAATTCACTTGATATGTTGATGGGTATTGATAAATTATTGTATAGAACTGTTCACATAGAAAAACATAAATTTATACGAATATATTGTTTTCCATTCGATAAGTCTCATTCTTGAGGCTACTATTCTCAAAAGGAAGATCAGCTGAGAGAGAGATGTAAGAAAAGAAAAAAATATATTTAATGCAGGCAGGCGGAAATCAGTGACATGTACACTACAGGTCTCCGTGTAGTGTCGCATACAACCCATCGAACAGAACACGCTGGAAGTCTTAACACTTCTAATTTTACTTCCAGTACTCATAAGAAAGTACAATTCTCGGTTTACTATCTGTCTAAGGTATTTCTGTAGTACCTGCATTTCATATCAAAATGCATCCTTATGAAAAATCTCTGTCTTGAAGTTTTACTATTTGTTCCATGTTAACTTCTTATATCCATAACAATATTAGACTTGCCGTTGCAATTTTACTGCACATCTTTTCTGTAATACCTGTACTACATATCAAACAAATTTAATTAAAAGTTTCACTATTATCTCCATTTTATCTCCGATACCAACTTCTACGTGCGGTATTTGTGTACTATTTAAACTTTACTACATCACTCGAATCTATGAAATGTATCTACCTAGAAGTTCCACTATTTCCTCCAATTTTACTTTGGATGCAAATAATGCTTCTTCGCGCTACAATTTCGCCCTCCGGAATATTTTTTGTACTAAGTACCTTCAGTGCATCACTCACAGCAGTGAAATCTAAAGCCTAACTAATCTTGTAACAGAACAGAACTGTTTTGTCGTCACAAGATACCTCTATGGTATTCCTGTATTATCTGCACTGAACTATATTTACACATTTCACACTATGCTGTTGCACCGAGCCGTCGTAGCTCAATGGTAAAGCGTTGGGTAGCATTCGAGAGGTCGTGGGTTCAATCTCAACGGCCGACAAACCTGACAGGTTTTTCCTGTCACACCAGGCAAATGCCGGGATGGCACCACCTTCAACATAAGCCCTGGCCGACACCTCCCCGAATCCTTTCCTATCCAGGCCTGAGCCTTAGATGCCTAAGGCTATAATTCAAATTCAATGCTATACTGTTGGCAATATTTCCTATTCTACCACAACTTACGTATCAAAGTAATCGATAATGTAATGTTAGGTTAGATCGATCAGGTTTCTTGAACTGTTTTCTTAATGCTCTGTTTATATGCACTCAAGTTTCTGCATTATTCTGAGCTACGATTATGAAAAAAAAAGTACCTTTGGTAAACTTTATTTTATATGGGCCATTTTAGAAACTATGAACTTCAGCCCGTCATGACGATATGAATGCAGTTTAAAATCCACAAACATCCATGCTCCAGGCGGGATTCGAACCCGCAACCTCATGAACAACGGCCTAGCGACATGAGTACAGAGGTAGGCAGCTACGGTTGTTTTACTACCAGCTGAGTAATTTTATTTATTGGTTCGGTATCTGATGTAATGAAAGGAACTAGACACATTTCAAGTTCGATACATTTTATAATGTTGCGTGATGTAGTGAAGTACGAGTAGTACAGAAATACTGAGAATGGTAAAAGTGAAAATGATGGAATTTCGACTTTGATATGTCCATTAGTTTCTTTGAAGTACTGAAGTGCAGGTAATACGGAAACATCAAGAAGGTAAATGGTTTGAATTTAGTTTTTAAGGCCTTTAGGGTAACTTTGGCTAAGGCCGGGTAAATGGTTTGGGCAAGACGCACATCATTATTGATAGTATGAATTGGAGTATTACACTAGTCAAGTAAATTACTTGACATGCAGGGTGTTTGATTTAGAAAAAAAATTGTATTATAAAGATACCTTTGTTAAGACAAATGAAAAAAGTACTAAAGTACCTAGCAAAAACGATTTAGGGGACAGTAAGAAGAATGAAAACAGTATTGTAGTCTCAAAAAATAATGATTTGGGGGATATTCCGAGGTATGAGAAATGTTTTGGAGCACCAGGACAAAATAATCTCGGGGACATTCATCTTCTGGCTGATAGTCATGGCAGAGGACTGGTGAAATACTTGAATATACATTCTTCTTTTAAGTTTTCTGGTACCATTAAACCTGGTGCAGGTACTCCTGACATTCTGGATTCTGTGAATTCTGTTGCTGGGGTAAATATAGTAATGGCAGGAACAAATGACATAAGTTGTAATGAATCTGATAAGTTTATAAGATCTCTCAAATCGTTCCTGGTTAGAAATTATAATTCCATTAACATAATATGTAATATTCCGTTAAGGTACGACCTTCCTGTTTGGTCGATAATTAATAAGGAAAGTTAACTCTTATATGAGTAATTTATTAGATAAAAAAGTATTTGAGAAAGTGATTTATATGGATCTTGCCGGTCTAGGTCGTCGTTTCCACACAAGGCACGGCCTTCATTTTAATGTTTTTGGGGAAAAAATGATTGGCAAGAGTATTATAAGTAAACTTTACGCGATTAGTAAGCTACTAAATTCAAGAGAGAGACAAAAGATAGTTTTATCATGAAATAGTCAGGGAAACGGTTAGATGTATCTGCAGATACAGATATCTAATCTACCAGAACAACATTCTCCATGTATAGACATCCTTAAGACTTTTTTAACTACTTATGGAAATATATCAAGCAAACTTGGTGTTTTTACAAATTCTTTGTCGATAATTCATATGAATGTTCAGTCGCTTCGAAATAAATTCGATGCGATTGATATTCTCTTAAGGGATATGCCTGTTCATGTTTTATAATGAATTATGGTTGCTTCAAGAGGAATTACAATTTTATATTCCTCTTAATTATATTTTGATTAATTATTATTGTAGGCCTGAATCCAGTTATAGTGGAGTGGCCATTTTTTTAAGGTCCGATTTAGAGATGAAGTATGAGACGATTAACCTTTCTAATGTACAGGAATCTAGGGTGTTTGAGATTGCAGGGGTTATGTTCCCTGATTTAAAAGTTCTAATATTCTCTCTGTACTGTGTTCCCAATACTAAAATAGATATTATCATTGACAAATGCGAAGTCATTTTTAATATGATAAATGCTTACTCGGGCTTTGAATTTTTATTATTGGGCGACATAAATATTGATATTTTAAATAGAAATTCGTATAGAGTTAATAAATTCTGTAATACTTTGGAGTCTTTTAACTGGTCATTTAGGAATGTTTTGCCCACTAGATTAAATGCTTGCCTAGATAATTTAATCTCTTCTGTAGATTTATCGAGACTTTTTTGTGACATCTTTTTACCATGTGTTTCTGATCATCTAGGTATCTGGGCAATTTTTATTCTGAACTCTAACATATCTATTGAACCAATTGTTTCTAATATTGCAAATGGAGACAATAATAAATCAGGTACCTTTAAAATTCGTAACACTCATATGAACAATATTTTAAACTTAAGAAATTATGTATCTGGACTCAATATTACTTATATGACAAATTTTTCTAACATTGATAAGGCCTGGTCACATTTTATTGGCTTAATTGAATATGGTTTACAGGTATGTTGTCCTCTTCAGGAGGTAAAAAAGAAAGATAAAATGAACTGCAATAAGCATCATCCTTGGTTTAATGCTTACCTGTCTCGTTTAAGAAGGCAAATAGCTTACTGGATGATACAAGTTAAATATAATGCGGCTGGTGCATTATCTTCACTTAATACTTTAAAAAGAAGATACAGAAGGGAAATTTTGAAAGCCAAAATTAGATATAATGATTATAGGTTTGTATGGCAAAAAATAAGAACTATACTGCTTGGTCACTTATTAAGTCAAATATACCATCTCAAAAAACACAAATTACTTCAATCAATCCTAATACATTCAATAATTTCTTTGTTAATAATATTCCTTCTGTAACGAAAAGTAATTACAATGTCTCAAACCAAAAATATTTTGAGCACTTTCCTCATAATTCTGATCTGTCATCTAATTTTGAATTGATGCCATTTACACCTAATGATGTTATACTAGCTGTAAAGAGACTTAAAAATTCCAAATCGGAGGACGCTTTTGGTCTGTCATCCTTTATCATCAAACATATTATTGATTTAGTGGTCGTTACGTTAACTGACCTGTATAATTTGATTTTATACTCAGATTATTTTCCTTCATTATGAAAGACTCTATTATAGTACCAATCTACAAGAAGGGCTGTAGAAGGGATCCGAATAATTATTGTCCTATAGCCCTTGTACCGGTTTTTTCGAAGATTTTTGAATATCTTTTATTAATATAGTGGAGACCTTTTTTTGATAATATATTAAATAATGCTCAATTTGGATTTAGATCTGGTTATGGTACTATGGATGCATTACAATATGTTGTGAATGAGATCCTTACTAATATGCAGCAGCGTAAATTTACTGCAGCAATATTATTGGATTTAACCAAAGCTTTTGATACCATCTCTCATACTATTCTTTTAACTAAGCTTAAACAATATGGTTTTAGTGATAGAGATTTGAATTTGCTTAAGACATATTTAATGGACAGGAAACATAGGGTTAAAGTAAATGATATGCTCTCTGATCCACTCATTATAAACAGGGGAGTCCCTCAGGGATCCATTTTGGGTCCGTTTTTGTTTATAATTTATATGAACGATTTTCCACTTTGTCTGGATGTTCCTTCCATCATGTACGCTGACGACATTACCATTTTAATTAATGATATTGATATGCATTCTTTACTCTTATTAATTGACACGGAAGTGGAGAAGGCTGAGAATTGGTTGGTGATGAATGAACTAATTTTAAACCAAGACAAAACCACAAAAATTATATTTACGCTAAGACGGAGACTACTACTATGTAAGTCGGTTAAACTCTTATGGGTGCATTTAGATCATGACATGTCATGGAATACTCATATTGATTATTTAAGTACTAGCTTAGCTAAGAATCTATACTTGTTAAGGAGACTTAGGAATTGCCTCTCTATTAAATATTTGTGTTTAGCTTATCATGCTTTTCATTCACATATTAGTTATGGTATTCTTTTGTGGGGCGGTGCCTCTCGTATGCAGGAAATTTTTAGGTGGCAAAAGAGGGCTATTCGTGCTATACTGGGTTTACCCCCTAGATCATGTAAAGGGCATTTTAAGATGTTAAAAATTCTTACCGTATCTAGTTATTATATATACTTGGCCGTTATGTACATTAGAACAAATTTACAACTGGTAATGATATCCATAATTATGATACTAGGTATAACAAGCTGATTGTTAAACCACACTTAAGGTTGGCTATTTCAAATCATGCATATACCGCAGTTGGTATAAAGTTTTACAATATGTTATCAATGGAAATGAAGATGGCAACACTTCCTAATTTTAAAGCGCACTTAAAGGAATTGTTGATTAAAATTGAAGGTTACTCTCTTGTAGACATTGAAAGAGGAATCATTGAATGGGATTCATGATGGCTAAGTGTGTTAATTTTAATGGACCTTAATGGTAATGGACCCTTTTACCCTTATTGCATAATCCTTATATGATTTAGAATTGTTTGTACTTCATGTTAACTTGCTGATTACTTACATATTTGTATGATTGTATCGTATTTAAATATTCTGGTATTCTGTAAAATATTTCCATACATGTAACAATAATTGTATGTGACGTACCTCATAGTGGATGTACTGCTTTTATGGAAAAAATAAATGAAATGTCAAAATAAACGAAATAGCGGAACTTCTAGTTTGATATGTTCTGTAAATTTCAGTAGTAAGTGCAGGTAGTACAAAACTATTGTGGACAGGGGTTGTAGGAGACGTTCGATAAATTGTGTACGACACTAAACATAAATGTACAAATGAATAATTCATTAATGAATTCACTATATAAGAATATGCAATATAATTCCTGTATTCACTAATGAATATTAATATAATAAGCGTTACAGAAAGTAGACCTGAGAATATTTAACCGTAATTTAACCAATTTAACAAAGCAAATAATGAATGTTAGTTCGGTATCTAAAGAACAGCCTTTATTTCCAAACGTAATTTTCATTCAAACAATCGTACTACAGAAACCCTTAGGGCAGGTTCTATGCCACTTTAATGCACATGAAATAAAATTTAAAAACAGATGTAAGCGGCAGGTAACTAAATCCGTAAGTCGTTGCAACAATCACAACTTTTATGCGTATCCCAGAAATAGATATCTGAAATCATACAATAAATACTATATATACAAATCAAGGTAAATCATTTCAAATACATTAACTCATTTACTGTTTAACACCATACAGCAAGAGTATTTCAGAGTTCTCTGTCCTATTTAAGTGTTCTCTGTCCACAGCATTTCTAAAAGAACCTCTAAGATTCATTGCTGATACTTTTGGAAAGTTACCAGTTGAAACAGACACAGCTGAAATCTTACTTTTTTTCGAGAAGAAAGGAAAAATATATCAATGTTTAAATCTGATTCACCTGAAACAAGCATTTTGTACGTTTATACTCATGTTCTTCGAAAATAATAGTTTTATAGGAAAAGTGGAAACGCAGAATACTAAACAAGTATAATTTGTTACAATTTCGCCATGAATATTACTTACACATAATTAAATTGTGATTACTCGTGTAACATTTAAAATGTTCCAATAAAAGTATTTGTGTGAAGATTCAAACAGGTTTTCAAAAGAAAAAGATGCTTTTGATGTACATAGTTTGAATTCTCACGTGTGTTACAACAAAAATATCCAAAGGCTAAAGTGGGTGAAACGTATTTGTAGAACTTTGACTAGCCAATTCCAATACATAAATATGAATCATTTATGTGATTTTTAGTATATTGTACGAATGTATTATATAGTGAAAAATCCCTGTTTATTGAAATATGCGGATGCAACTGTTGTAAGGCACAAGTTTGTATTGAAGTGTTGCGTCCAGTTGGGTTGTGCAGTTGTATGTTGAAATACGATTTAAGCCAATGCTTAATATTACCTAATAATTACGTTTACTTGATAGCTATTATTCTTATATTCGTGGTGATAACATCTTCGCATCAGACCCGCAGCGTTTCTTAATCTACAAGGATTGGATCGACTGTTGCACATGGACTGTTATTGCTTTAATCAAGGCTGTGGTTCAAATACCTTCCCAAGAAACAAAACTAGTATTTACACTAATCTATTAACATTAACTCTTCGGTTTAGCTTTGTAGCAATCCGAAAGTAACAGATATAATTATAACTCAATCGAGTTTTACACCAAGCAGAATATGATTAGAACTTGAAAATTCACAAAATAGTACATTCTTCTACTTTTTTTAATGGCAAATGTTCATACTTTCATAAAGTAATAATTAACTCAGTGACGTTGCAAATATTTTTCTTGTTACGCTCACACCGCGTATATTCTCGTAAATTCTTCATTATAGCTTACATTTTTTTCCAAATAAAATTATTTATGAAACAAGTAGAAAAGAAATGAACACTTTCCAGTCGGATACTCGAATTCAAAGTACCATCCCGGTAAGTCTGGTGTGACTACGGAGAACCTTGGAGAAACCTCTGTCAAACGACCAGTCACTGAGTTCGAACCCAGGACCTCTCGAAATTTGATCCCAGGAGTTGGCTCTACTAAGCCACCCCGTCAAATATTAAAAAAGAAAAAGCAGCATCAGGATGCATAATGGGTTTTTTCACTTTTTACTTGAGAAGCATCTCTATAAAAAAAAAATCTGATGGTCTTTGTTTACCAGGAGCGGCCATTTTCCAGTACGGCATGCGACTTACTTTTCTCTCTGTGCCGTTTTAATATAACAGACTCTGAAACAAGCTAAAGGCCTAAAAGAGCTTTCGTGTTAGTTCCTCTTACAATGGACGTTTTACTATTTTATTTTGATTTTGCTCTGTTAATTTCTATGTACTTAAATTAACCTCAGACATAAGCAGACGAATTAAAAATATATATATCGAGTTTTAAGCCATGTTATTTATATGAAGGTACGAATACTAAGGTTCCACATTTTCACTGCTTGTTGGCATATCCCCAGGGAGACTACAAGTAAAAAAATGCCCCCTTTTCTCAGCAAGAGTACTTACGAAAATTACCCATATTTATGCTTAAAAATGTTGGACACATGGAAAAATTCCGAAACTTCCGTTTCAAGAAAGCTCTTTCCTCCTGCAAAAATTCCAACTGTTAGTTTTACTTACTAGTCACAGCGACACACCTAAGGTAGCTAAAAAAGTATTGTAGCACCTTTTACATAGTTCCCACACTGTTATCCAATCTAAAATCTAAGAGTTCTCCAGGTGTATTTAACTTTTCTTTTCGTACATATGCCAAAAACATACCTAAGCATATTGGAAATACTTAAAGTTTGTGATAACTGAAATAAAAATATATATACAAATATAACTCTTTTAAGTGGCCTCCCCACTCTCCTCGCAGTCACCCGATCCACCCACAGTTATCTTTGCATAAGGTAAAGGCATCCCCTGTGCGATGGGCACGTGTCGTAAACTGCACATGATTGGTGCGGATGTACCGATTCACATATTCTCGACCTACGGCACGAAGTGAAGTTGGGGATCGACCGCCTTTACCTTCCAAGTTGACCCAAGAGTACCAAGGACACTCTAGTACTCAATTTGAAAGGAGACTGAGTGTACTCAGAGAACCAGGCATGTGAAAAGTTTCCAGCGTCCTGGCAGGGATTTGAACTCAGACCATCCGAATCTTAGTTAGACGGAATAACGTCTGAGACCGCGGGTTGGCCGAGAGGTTAGAGCGCCCGCTTTCTGTGCGTGTGGTCACGGGTTTAAATCCCGCCGGGGTCCTTGAACGCAGTGGTTCGAAGCCCACTTTACCTAAAGCTGTAGGTCCCGTCTTTTGAAGATTACCAGCTCGTTTAGGAATTTAATAAAAAATCACTCACTACGCTCTTTGTATAGGTGTAAAATTTTCTATTTACATTTCACACACAAAAAGAAGCAAATCCAGACATGGATAACACTTTACATATACTTTCTTCTCCATTTGGTGTTTTCTCCGACCCATCTAGTCATTTTCCCGCATCCATAACCTGGCCACACTTGTTACCCAGCATAAGTTGGCAAAATAGCGTATCCTTAACACAAGTCCTGCACCTGTCCGCTCTGTCCATTTTCTCTCCTACCTTGTGAAAAGGTTTTCGCGAAACGTTGCCACCTTTTTATTGTTTGTGAAGTTCTTGTACGCCTGTCTCAGTATTCTGCTATGTAAGCATCCTTTGTTTCTACCCTTTTACCATCCTCAGCTCTCACGGACACCTCGTGAATATCAAAAACACCTCATCCGTAAACAACTGGACCGTGCCAGAAATCACCCTAACTCCAACTGACCTCCCCGCGAAGCTCCCTCAACTCCCAATCTTCTCACCCAGTACCAGCCCAGCCTTCAGGCCCTCCAAAAGCTCCTCAAATTGGCGCACCCCATATCACTGCGTCAGCTGAAACAAAGAGTTTTCCCATCGTGCCCCAAATTAGTCTACCGCAGACCTTCGAATCTCAACACGATTCTCACCAGAACTGGACTAATCCCGCCCCATCTCCCCAAACCTAGCAAATGTAATAGACCCCGCTGCAGAACCTGTCCTCTTTTTGATCGCAGTCTGACCTTCAAACATCCTGTCACACACAAGACGTACTCTTTCCGACACTTGCATATCTTCCAACCTCATTTATCTCCTACTCTGTTCCTACTCGAAAACCAAACCCCTCTAACAATCCGCATTAACAACCATCGCTACTTCTCCAAATCACAACTTCCGCACCTCCCCATACTTGAACACACTTCTTATCACGCCTGAACCTTTGACGAAACCTTTCGAGTCAGCATCCTGAAAATCCTGAACCCTGACTCACCTGCCAGTTAGAAAGAGATGGAAGCAGATATACATCTCTATCCTTTCCGCCAAACATGAATCCGGCTTCAACTGTATGTAACTCCCTGGAGCGCAGTTTCTTTCTCTTCTTCGTTCCATCTCTAGTTGCACTTACATCCTATTTTTCAATGTTGTTTCTTTATTCTCCCTTTCCCCTTCATGTTTATTATTATTCCCCCCTCCCTGGAACTTTACCCTCTTATTCCTTTAGGAAGCCCCTTTCCTACACCTAGTAACCTTCGCACGTTCTTCTCCAATTGGTATTTCTCCGACCCATCTAGTCATTTTCCTGCCTTCATAACCTGACCACACTGTCACCCAGCATCAGTTGGCAAAATGGCGTATCACTCCCGCACCTGTCCGCTTTGTCCATTTTCTCTCCTGCCATGTGAAAACACTTTTGCTAAATGTTGCCGCCTTTCTATTGTGTTTGTGAAGTTCTTGTACGCATGTCTCAGTATTCTGCTATGTAAATATCTTTTTTTCTACCTTTTCTACCATCTCATGTATATTTATATATGAGGTGGTAAAAAAATGTAGAAAAAAGGTTACTTACATAATACTATCTTGAGACAGGAGTACACAACTTCACAAACGCGACATTTCGGTTTTTACCTTATTCTTGCTTGTAGAGGTTAAGAGGAACACATGTAGATTGAACGAGACATAGATGATAGTGGCACCATGTAGCGGACGACGCATCAAGTCTGGAGAACGATTGACTGCTATATAGCGCAAGGAACAACTGACAACTGTACAGCTTGTAAGTACGAGATGGAATTATGGGAAGAAAAGCGTTGAAAATGTAGGGCAAACGGGAGATTTAGTTATTGAAGGTTAAGAGGACTCCTCGCTTCAACATTTTAAAAAATATTTCCAAAACTAAGAGTACTATCAAAAATGTAAGTTCATAGCGCACTAGAACTTACAAATTATTATGAAATACAATGGACATCGATCTCGAGATCTTGTCCATTGATGAGTGATACGTTTTCAAAGATTATAATGTCATTATTTAATTTCCCAGCAATTCTTTGCGTAGTAAGCTATCCTTCGGCAGATCAAATACTGTATGTGTGTATGTTGGTCGGTATAGCCTTCTATACAGTTAGAAGTACAAGAAAGAAAACTAACCGCATACTTTTGTATAACTTCAGAATTACACTCATTTTTCGGGGAGAAAAAGGCAAATTATTACTTCACTTTGTCTTAACAGAATAAACTTTTGAAAACCGAGGCTGGAAAAATGAAACAGATGGCTGCACAGTATACAAGTACTGCAGAGCATGGTTTTAGTACCATTTACCGTCAGCAGATTCCTTCCTTCAACTGAGCAAGCTCTTTGTTCAAATGCTCTTCCCTCCCTCTCTCTTCGCTGTAGCACATTTATTTTCTATCAGAGTCTGGAGGAAGCTTTAAAATTTTGAAGACGATGGACGAGTAAGAATCAAAGACGCGGAAGATTTATTCCTGAAAGGTTTCCTCTATTTCTTAAAGAAAAGCTACTTGACAGGATTTCCAGGATGCGTGGGTACCCTGCTTTCAGCAATATTTTATGTCTTGCCGACTCAAGTAGCAGTCTAAAAGTTGAACATTTTTCAGCAATTGCAGTACGTTTAGGACCTAGACACGATATTTCAGAATATTTTTCAGTTGGCCCATATGGGATTTTTTAGGTCTACATATTGGTAATTTTTGATAAGGAGCAGGTTTACGCCGCTGGTAACGAAATTAGGTAATTTTCTTAGGCATGAAGCCTTAGTATAAACAAAATGGCTTAAAATCTTTCTTTTAAAATTCGTCAACTAATTTTCAATCATCATTTCAGGATATAGAAATTGACATAGAACAAAATCAAACTAACTTGATAAAATATCAACTGTAAGAGGAACTAAACAGTTTTTGTTCCATGCCTCTCACTGATTTAATTTCCGAATTTAAAATTTCCGTAAACAACAAAAAGAATACCAGATTTTTATATAACTGATAATCTGATTTCTTGGAACAGAAGAAAGAAGCTCTGATTACCTGAAAAAGTGAAATCGATGATCCATCAGTCTTAACTACTTGTGGGTTTATTGTGTCGATTTCAAACAACTTGTAACTATGTAAACATGGTCGAAGCAAGCGCCAAAGCGAGATAATCAGGAATAATAATCAGATGCCACGAACGAACCAAATAATAATTCAATGCACAACACTTAATCATACAATAACAATTCTGTGGAAAGTATTTTGTATTTCGAGTTACTGGCGTACATAATGAGTTCCTAATCACATCCAACGCTAATTCTTTTGTTCAGTCCGAAAAGCAATACACAATATAGATAAAAATCGATAACATATACAAAACAGTAAGTATTCATATGAAACTCTTGTAGATGTCACCCTGTAATACAAACAAACAAAGGTTTTCGCTTCAAAGCTATTTACTTTTAAAATCAAACTTACCTAAATATATGCCCTCAGGAATCCATAGTCAAATCTGCGGAGATTTTCGCTATCGAGTCAGTAGCGTCCTCAGGTGTTGACAAAGGTTATATACAAATTATGCTATTTTTGTATATATGTACAAAAATATGTGAAATGTAGGAAATTACGTAAACTGCACTAATATACATATAAGATGGTAAACAAGGTAGAAAAGAAAAAGGATACTTACATAGTGAAATCTTGAGATAGGAGCACAAGAACTTCACAAACACTAAAGAAAATTAGTACGTTTCACAACTGCGTTTTTAACTAGTAGGAAGGAAAATGGACAGAGCGGACAGGTGCGAGAGTGGTGTTAAGGAAACGCCATATTGCCAATGATGCTGGGTGACAGTGTGGCCAGGTTATGGAGGCGGGAAAATGACTAGATGGAGAAGAATATCGCTAATGCAGAATAAAGCCGTATCGCTAATGCAGAATAAAGCCGGAAGGGCAGTTTAAGGTAAATTTATGATAAAAAGTAAGGAGGATGCTTACAGCGTATTTGTTCCGTAGAAAAATAAACACATACGCAACACTGATTTTCAC
>JAGDQP010009042.1:45505-60709 GCA_022664845.1 Lepisma saccharinum
TAAGTATCCTCCTTACTTTTTATCATAAATTTATCTTATATATACTCGTATATATATATTTTATATATGTAAGAATGATCAACGTGTGTTGATCATTCTGTACAATAAGAATGTTATATCCTGCATAACATTCTTTATTCCTTGCCCATCTTGCACCTGCGTGAGGTATCGACTTGCAACCAACGTAGTATTGTTCTCTGGTATTAAGTCATTCTCTACATGCTCTGATCGACACAATTTCGCGGTTCAATTGTTGGGGAATCCCTCACGCACTTTCCCATCACTTCTGATACATTTTCCGAACGAGCAGGTCCGATTTCTTTGACGAAACGACGGACAAAGTTGTTAGAAAGAAGATAACAGTAGTTTTACTATGTGAACGTCACGTCCGTAACCATGGATTGACCCATTAGACTCTGGTAAGATGTACATATATAAGTACAATTTACATAACTTTCTACATTTAACATATACAAATAAACAGCATAACTTGCAATTAAGAACACTCGTTACACATACAATGAATCTTTGTCAACGCATGATCACGCTACCAGCTCGGCAGCGAAAAGCTTTATAGATTTCACTACAGGATTCCCGAGGAGGGAAGATATTTACCAAGTTTTATTTGTAATAATGACCCTCCATGCGTAGTACCATGCCTATTTATTTTTCGTTTGAAAACTTGGTCCGTTTTTCCTCATTCACATTACTGGAATCATATTTTCTCTTATACAATGAGGAGACAATACATTGACTATGCATAGTTTTTGAATGATCCCAAGTTTTATTGACCAATGATACCACAGCCTTAATATTATGATCATCTCTTTCACTATAGGATAACAGAGGACACATATTTTCGTTCTGGTCGAAATTGAATACGGACAGTGGATTTTCATTAACAGTACTTAGAATCCACAAAAGGTGATGGGTACTATATAAAATACTGCATGGTTCAGAAGATAAATCGAGTATCTCAAGCAAAACAATATTAATGTTCTCATTTCCAATGATTTTGTACACTAAACAGCCATTTAGATTATGAACACATGCGCACAAAATGGATGTATTTTCGTTATATTTTCCCACACTAATATTTTTAACTGCACTTTCGTCATAAATAATATCATTTGCAGATGACCTACTTTCTCCGTCATCAGATAGTTTACTTTGCATCATACACTTAGTACCAGTAACTGGATTACTATTTTTTGATCTAATATTTTGTAAAGCAGTGCTACAAGTAATTACCTGCAATTGTTTCCCAGATATAAAATGCCATAATCGAATAGTGCCATCTCCCGAACTTGACACAAGATGAACAAGAGAGTGTGAGACTAAATCAATGCAAGTGACAAATTCTTTATGACCCAAACAGTAAGATACAATATTATAAGTATTCGGGTATTTAGATACCCTTATCTTTTCATCACGGTCACAAGAAATAATATGTTTTTCATCAGGCGTTACCACAATATCCAACAACATCGACAAATGCCCAAGAAGTAGTCTTCCTTTATCATCATTTTCATCCAGGTAAAATTGGTATAAATCTCCTGATTTATCCGCTACAAGAACAGCCCTTCCATTAGGTGTGAATTTCACTTTGCTAGCACGTTTGGCTAAATGCCACTTCTTTCTGCAAGACCAACTACAGACCTCCCACACACTTAACTGTTTCGTTGCATCACATAAGGCCAACAAATTACCACACCGCGAGAGATTTGCTGTCAAAATTATAGATTCACTGAAAGATTTCTCGGCTACGTTACCTCCGTTTTTTGTACAATCTTGTGATGATGATTGTAAATTAATCTCGCGTACTTCAGTTGTGTGAAAAGAGTAGTACGAAACAGTCAGTTCGGACGTTATCACAAGACAATTACTGTTGACAAATATATTAGTCATCTTCTTTAATGTAATACGTAACTTCACTTATCCTTAACTTGTTGCCTTTCTTCACATGTACTGATACATAAGTTCTACACTCTATAATCTATTCATTGCGTGACAGATGCAAACGTTCCTCACATGACGTTACTGTTCTGAAAACAGAGAATTTAATAATTAGAATAATTATTTACATCCGAAATTTTTGGATGCTTAGTGCTGTAAAGAAGTTTGAAATTATTAATATTTGACAATTCAGTTCAAATGAAGCAAGCAAAAATGGTAGACAAAACACAGGCTATTCTCTGATAAGCAATACGTACAGAAATATATTTAAAGTTGAAATAAACCATGGAAAGAGTTGTTTTTGTCGCGATATTCACTCTTATTTCTGAACTTGCTACCACTATAATGAGGCCAAGGTAATTCAGATACAAGGATTTTATTGTACGTTCAACGAGTACAGTCTATATACTTCTCTAGAATCCATTACAGAATTCGCCATGTGGTACAGAGAAATGTTCTTTTTATCACGATGACCTGTGCAAACAATGCTGATCCAAGGTTTCGCTATCAGTTTAAAGAAGCTGAGCTACAAGTTGTTGCTTGACCGTTCTAGGCTTCAGCAACAAGTGATTGAAGCCTTATACAACCACTCTGCCCGTCTACCGCCAACTTTCAACTTAGGAACTACTATAACTAAGAAGGTGGTTGAGGTGTCATTGGAAAGGTCAAGGCGAGACGAGTTCAAATCCGTACAGAAAATTCAAACCACAGGGGCGCGTCCCGAGATAGGAAGATTTTCAACTCTGGAACTACTTGGGCTAATAAGGTGGATAGAGTGTCGTTGAAAAGTTTCCAACGGAATACTGATCATCCAAATAGGATGCTCGCTGATGACACCTGGCGCTAGAATGTATGCACAATTCTCCCACTGGGTTCCACCTGAGTTGTATTTTTTTCTGGCGATGTTAATATGACGGCTAATGACCGCATTCGCGACTACTTTGGTTAAGGGGGTTATGACAAACGGTCATATCCTTTCTCCTTTAAGAATGTCGAGTATACATGTTACCCGGAGCCTCCACCACGTAATGATCTTGATGGTTGTTAGTTCACTTATCCGTTATGACTTAGTAGCACGTATGTTTAGGACAGGTCTTAGGTAGAGTCCTTCCGACGTTAGGGTCGATGTTATAGTGGTTATATAATAAGAGCAAACACACTTGTAGACTTTTATCCGACACCAATTTTATTACAAAATTTCCATTAAATATGTGATATACAAAAGACTTTACAGTTACTAAAATAAGGGCCCGGAACTTGGGCTTGCAATGAATTATCGGTGGTTCACGTCTTTATGTAGTGACTTATACGACTAGGTCTTTTCGGAGTGGATAGAGATGCTGAGAGGATTCTAACTCCAGACCAAGTCAGAGGGGAAGATGTGAGCACTAGTTGAAATGAGTTAGTGATACTCTGTAGGCTCCTGATGGGCCTTCTATAATCCTTTCTGGTAGGCGTGACTACCGCACTTCCAAGCTTCACCGCTTGAAGTTTGCGTCGTCTGCTTCTTTAACTGATTATGTAGCACTATCTCAATCCTCTTTGTTTATGTGGATTGTTTATTGTGATTTGTGTTAACACACTGACCTAGTAATCCACTTCCCATCACAATATGCAAATCTGCCCAAGTGGTCCTTTTACATGAAAACGAACTAATTCAACAATGTGGTTTATAAATGTTAGGTGAAAATCTGAATTGCACTCGTTACTGCCTCGAATTCTTGTTAATAGTACAAAATTTACAGTATTAAACATTTCGCTTATCACTATGAACGTCTTCAATATTAATGACACACAAAAGGAGTAAGGTAAAGTATAGAGGATGAATTAACTAGTAATGGGCAGTACTGTACTTTCAGCCGTGAATTTTTCTTATTACAATGTTCTTGTGATTTATCAAGCATTCAAGAGTTTCTGTGACTGCCGTCACTGATTGCTTCAGTTGTTGGTGTCCCAGGTTATGTGACTGTTTCACACGACATTTGCTTGGAGTTGCGACCCCTTACGTTTCCATTATATGAACTCCTTTTTGGTCTCAGGATCATGTTGGTGGACCCATGTTTCATCATGTGGTTATTACAATTCTTGAGTAGAAGTTATCTGGGATTTCTCTAAGCATGTCTAAATTCTCTCAAAGTGGCAACATTGCTGAAGAAATATATTCTGCTCAGGCGTCAACATTCGTGGCGCCCCTGGAACTAGGGACATTCTACGTCAGTTCAACCAAACATTTCTTGAAAGTTAACCCAGTATCTCCGATTTGGATGAAATGTGGTAGTGTTATAGAACTTTTTGTGCTGATTTTACATCTGTAAATTTTATTTCCATCGCACCAGCGGTTTCAAAAAAGAATAAAAATCCATTGTTATAGTCGCAACATGCAATTTTCGCATTGTTTTAACATATGAAAAACGTCTTATCTCGGTTCCTATTTACGCTAGAAACACGATTGTTTTTATTCAGATTGTCCTGAAATGATCAATCAAGAACTATATATAAAATTATGACTTAGCTATTAGAAAATTTACAAAAGTAAAATGCTGGAAAAAAACCCCGTAATTTTGTAATCTTCAAATCTTTATAACTCAAAACCCCCATCATGGATTACAATGATTTTTTTTTCTTTGCAAGCTCGTTACATCTATATATATATATATAAATGGGATGGGCCATCAAAACACTAGGGAGAAAAGTGAAATACTAAAACTGTACCTGTAAAAATTAAAATTAAATCTTACACTGCTATCTTCATTCTTTGAATTTGAATTTTATGTACGGCCTTTAGGCATCTAAGGCTCAGACTGGCATAAGGGAGGGGAGAGGATGATGGAAGGTGTCGACCAGGACATATATTGATGGTACCATCCGTTTGCTATAAAATTATAGGTCCCCTGCGGCCCTAATATTTCTCTTCACCCCTGGTCAGCAATTTTAATATACGCCCCACCTAAATTAAGCGGCAGCCGAATACAATAACTAGTAGATAAATATGACAAAAATCATATAGAACCTATTATATTTATAAAAAAATAAGTTCTACCAAACAGCCCTTGATCCTTACCTAAATATGAATTCCCTAATAGAACCCCAATTCAAGCTCCTATACCTCTAACAATTAAAGCGCCCATTTTAAGGGCCAACGGTAATACTACCACAGGAGAACAAGAAAATAATAGTAATCTCATAATAGCCTCACCTAAAATAGAAGCCACAGTCAACCCCAATATCCCTCGCGCCATAATGAAATTAGAATTATCCCCTGTCCCGTGGAAGCTTATGCCAGCAGCACCCATTCCAGTCAAATAATAACTTAAACGGACAGAATAACATACAGTTAAGCCGGTCGAAAAAAACCATAAAAAAAAATCTAATTAAATCAATCCAGGCCATAGTCCCAACTTCCAAAATCAAATCCTTAGAGTAAAACCCAGCCAAAAAGGGGACCCCGCAACGAGTTAAATTAGCAGTATTTAAACAAGATAAAGTTAACGGCATTTGACTTACAAGGCCCCCCATACATCGAATATCTTGAGTGTCCCCCACCCCATGAATAATCGCCCCAGCACACAAAAATAATAGGGCCCTAAAAAGAGCATGAGTTAATAAATGAAAAAAAGCTAACATAGAAAATCCCATAGATAAAATCATTATTATTAACCCTAATTGACTTAAAGTAGATAAAGCAATAATTTTCCTTAAGTCATACTCATAATTGGCCCCTACGCCCGCTATAAATATAGTCAAACCAGAGAGAAGTAATAGCACCCTTCCTATAAAGCTATCACTTAAAACATCACTAAAACGAATTAATAAATAAACGCCAGCAGTAACTAAGGTAGAAGAATGAACTAGAGCAGAAACCGGTGTAGAGGCGGCCATTGCCGCAGGTAGCCACGCCGAAAAAGGAATTTGAGCTCTTTTCGTTATTCCAGCATGGTGTGACTGTGAAAAAACACAAATAGTTCTGTGCTTAAATGATGGAAGGTGTTTCATGCAATGTTGGAAAGTTACATATATATAAAACTTATTAAAATAATCTAACGGGCCGGAGGCCCACCTGCTATGAATTTTTAGGAAAATTTCCAAAAACTCAGAATTATCCATTAAAAAATATATAAAAATAAAAAAAAATGCCGGTTTTTCGGGTACATTTTCAAAAAATTCCTTTCGGCAGGCCTACAGGCTGAGGTAGATTTCGAAGTGTTTTTGATTGAATTTATTGGGATAAGTGCAGAGTAAAAACACTAAGTAAATATACTTTTATCATTTTATTTTCATTATAAATACGGTAACTAACTACCCTAATAGGTTAACTAATTACCGTGCAAACTTTTTGTTATTAGAACTGAATGCAGTGATATTCCAATTGAAATTCACAGGCCCAAAGAAACCTGTCACCTTATATACCCCTAACGAAATATGAGCGCTATCGAGAAACTAGTTATTGATTTATAGATTAATCATCAAGAGCTTTTCAACGTTACCTCACAAGACATGGTTTTAAAAACTTCGAATTTCCACCGCCACCCTCACTCGTACTCCCACAACTCCTGAATCGGTGGTGTCACCGTAAACTTCTTAAGGAGTACTATAATTTATACAGACAAAGTTTCCCTATAAACTCCATAGGGGCTGACATATAATTTTTTCAAAATTTAAACCCCCTCCCCCAACCACCCCCTTAGGCCGATTTTGCTCATTAACGAACTTAGCCGAGCTATTTAGCCTAGAAATAACATGATAAAATTTGGTTGAAATATCTTCAAAATTATGGACGCTAGCCTGTAATTATATAAATATATATTTTCAAAATTTCCACCCCCTTGGTCCGATTTTGCTCATTAACGAACTTAGTCGCGCTATTAAGCCTAGAAACAACATACTAAAATTTGGTTCAAATATCTTGAAAATTATGGACGCTAGCGTGTAAATATAATATATATATGACATGGTACCGATCTCAATAGGTAGATTTTTCTTCGAAATCTACCTAAAAAATGCAAAAGTTTCCGGAAAATGTTTGAAAACATAAGCAGCACGATGCGGGACCAGGATGGGCTTGTCCCCGAATACTTAGGTTCAAATTATATAATAAAAGTGTCATTTTCTCTATTTGACGGAAAAACAGGTCTAGTCTAATCCTACCTAACCTACTCTTACATAACCAAATCACCCCTTACCCCTCCGAACTGTTTTCCCGTCAAATATAAAATGAAAATTGGGCATTTTTGAATTTTTTGTAAATTTTCCTGACAATCCGGCATTTACGGATTTTTAAAAAAATGAAATAAATTGGAGTTTTTGAAAATGTTCTCAAAAAATCCTAGCAGAAGGGCCTGTGGCCCGTTAGAATATTCTAATACGTTTTTCATAATATTTTTAATTTTCCAACAATGTATGAAACATCTTCCATTATTTAAGTACAGAATCGTTCCAAGGTTTCTCGTTAGTCACATCAGTCAGGCAAATGCCAGGATGGCACCTTCATTATAGGCCCCGGCTGACACCTGCCATCCTTTTTCCCGTCCCCTATCTCGGCTGAGGCTTAGATGCGTAAAGACCAGAAATAAAATTCAAATTCAAAAATGAAGATGTGAAAGACTTAATTTTTCTTTTTAACATTTATAATATTTCACTTTTCTCCTTAATGCTTTGATGACCCATCGCAAGTTTTTATTTATGAAAATAGATGTAATGAGTTTTCAAAGAAAAAAATCATTACATCCATGATAAAGATTTCGAGTAATAAAGATTCGAAAAATACAAAATGGCATTTAAGTTTCTGGCAATATTTTACTTTTGTAAAATAGTCATGTTTCTAGCATAAATATGAACCGAGATATGGCATTTTTCGTATTTTAAAACAACGAGAAAACGGCATGTCGCGACTTTAACAATAGATTTTTATTCCGTTTTTGAAATGCAATGACTTTGGAACAGCAGGTGCGATTACAATAAAATTTACAGACTCGAAATCAGCACAAAAAGTTCTATAACACTACCACATTTCATCAAAATCGGAGATACTGGGTTAAAAAGCGTTCGTTGAACTGACATGCAATGACCCACTAATCTTTAACATTCTCAGGACCGTATGGATGATACAATGAACTGTGCCAGTTGAAATGTTCATGAATGAGCTATAACATTGGCCCTAAGTGACGATCTTGCAGAATCATGGACTCCACTTTTTGGCACAACGTCTTGAACACTGATTATATTGAATCGATGTCCTCTCCCACCCAAATTGCTTGGCCCAGAACTTCACTTGGTAGAATGAAAGTGCATTGTTACCATATACAACACACATCCTCTCGTGGATTTCTTTAGCCTTCTTCCTTTCCTTTGTGAGAAATTTTATGGTGGAACGTAGCTCCAAATTACTCACTTTACTGTTGTCTTGCACTGCACTACACTTGTCATCTTCTCAATTCAAGCGCTTACAAGACTGATTTGTAACTTCCTCTGTTACAAGCTAAGATGTGTCCTGACCTGGACGAGCACGCTCAGCTCTCTTGCAATGAAAAAAAGATACCGGAGTAGATTACTTATTGAACGCCTCTCGTGTATAAACGGTGCTACCTGTGGTCTAGTGGCCAATGTCACGGAATTGAAATCGGTGATCCGCTGGCCGTCATTTTAACCTAAGTTTTCCAGGTATCGGTTTTTACAAGGGGTCTGCAAGGATGATACCTTAACTACACATACAGCACAGGATATTTCAGGAATATCATTTGAGATTCGGCGTTGAATATCTTAGAATCCGAGCAGTGGTTCTTAACCTTGTTTGTTTCGCGGCACACCTAACCTTCTTGCCTGTTTTCTAACTCACCCGTAATCCTGATCAATCATCGCAAAACTTCAGAGAGTAGAAGTCTTGAAAGAATGCAATCATCAAGGGATATCTACTAGGTTGTGCCAACAACCTTCAGCACGTTTTCCATGGTAGAAAAGATGCCTACACCACAAGAATTCTCGACGGTGTACTAAATTCAGATCAACAGACTAGTGAAAATTAATTTCTTAGGTTCGCGGCTCTGTCCAGAAGGAAGTCTGATGTCCTAAGGACGAAACCAACAGTTTAACGTGGACTTCTAATCACTTGTCTCTCCACCGAATATCGAACCCGAGACCCCTTTTTACCTACCTCTCATCCACCGGGGGCAGTAAATAATGGGGGACTACAGGGCTTGTATCTTCTGTATTTTACTTTAGACAAAGCGAAACAGCAGCTGCCTGTCAGAGATGGTTTTCAAATTATTCGCAACCCAAATATAAGTCGGACTCAGCCAAAGAGAAATAAAGGCCATAAAACCTCAAATATAAGTTGGTTGTTTTTTTTTTCAACATTTTTAACCTTGTGGTTTTGAAAACTGGCAGAACTTTCTATTCCCCTCCTCCTCCATTTTAAGAAATCATGTAAGCGACTCAACTAAGCAACTACACAGAAAGTGTTTTCATTTCAACGACTTTGATTCTTCATGCCGTTATGTATCTTGTGACTCTAAAGCTGGAAGGCCTTTCATTTGATTAGTTTTCCTCATGTAACGAGTTGAGATAGCATGTCAATGAAAGCTGGTCGAGACAAACTCATTTCCAGTTTGGGTTCAAATATCGTAATTTATGCTGTCACTTTTAATCAGGGTTTGAAAAACCCAGGTATTTTTGAATACCCAGGCGGGTTCTTTCGGGTTTTCGGAAGAAAATGTGAATGTATGTAGATGTGTATGCGGTCACGACTTTCGATCAACTTTATTTTTATATGGACCAGTCTAGTAACTTTGGACTTCGGCCCGTCATGATTCGCCCATTTACAGCCAGTTAAAATCCACACCCATGCCCCTGCCGGGACTCGAACCCGGGACCTTCGAGCCGATGACCTACCGCTGCAGAACGCTCGACCATCCGGCCGGCTCACGACTTTCGAGATCGTGCCTTGTATTACACCGTATAACGTCGCTGTTTTGCTTATAGAAGCTTCAGCTAGACGGGCACCCATAATGAGACCTCTTTAAAAATCTGTCAAGTCGGACACTCACCACGCCTACACAACGTCCACAACCACACTGCGTCACTCTACTAATTAGTGCATAGCCCATCTTACCTGCAACAAACAACAGACGTTGATTTACACAATGCAGTCATTTTTACCAAGCACAATTACAATATATCTCACTTTTGGCAAATGTTTCCATTATTTTATCCAATACCTGTACAGACTCCAGGAGAGTGCAACATGGAGTTAACATTACCTGCGCCAAAGAACTCAAATGCGGAAGAGGCATAAACATTGGACACAACAGGAAAATACTGTGCGTGACACCGTCCCTAAGCACCCCAATTGTTATTGTTCCAAGTCTATTTCATAAAATGAGTGTTTGCGTGAGAGCCTCTGCGATTGTTTTCGAATCGCAACTCTAACTTATTCAATAAAGAGATCGGTAATTCAACTTTACCTTCCTATTACATTATCAATATATATTTTTCAATACTGGAAAGTTCTATTCTACGCAAAACATGTATTTAAGTTCCTCTTCTTATAAACCCTACTTGAATTATTCACATTATTTTCTTCAATTTTCAGTCACAAGTAAACCCATCGATGCTTCAAACTGGTTTTTCGACCAGACTTGGTAAGGGAGTAAGGCACATCAGGAAACCATCAGAAAACATTATTAAAAGTGCTTTCGTCCATAAAGACGGGCGCAATGGCCAAAAGTTTCATTCATAAGAATGACTTACTTATAATGTGATGTAAGTCGAAAAATACACGTTTATTTGTAAAATGCTTGAAATAATGGAAAACAAATACACCAGATCAATGCGCTATCTTTAAACGTTTGTCATGGCCGCCATCTTGAATGTTGTTTGATTTTTTAAATAGGAAGGGGAGTCGTGTAACATATCAATATGGGCTAGAATTTTACCAGATATACATTGGTGAAGTCAGTTTTGCTTTAGATGTACTTTTGAGAGAGAGATAATGAGATGTGACATTAGTAAGCGTAGTTGATTGAGAAGTCTGGAAATACTCTGTTCTTCTTGAAACAACGTAAGAAATGAAAATCCAATGCACAAGTAATGAGTATTGGTGAACAGCTACCACAATACACATTTTGCCCCCTACAACGAGCAACTCAACACGCCGTCTGTGGGAGAGTGCCTTTATGGTTTGAGCGTGAATATGAAACCTGGGCTTTACCTTCAATAACTCTAAACCTCCCGTTTACTCTGCATTTTCAACATCCCATCCCAAACTTACACGTCAATTGTTCCAAGCTTCTGAAATCTACACACTACATAGCAGTCAATTGTCCTCCAAGCTTGATGCGTCATCCGTTACGTGGTGCCACTATCTAAGTCTTTTACTCAATCTGCATGTGTCAGTCATTTATTCTCCCGCCAGGACGAAGGACTTTCAGCGTCAGTTCTACAATCGACGGCTAAGATTATGGCCAGGGTTAAGTTCAACCCAAGTCATATTTTGACCAAAAAGAGTACGCAAAATGAGACTTGGCCTCAACTTAGCCCTAGCCAGAAGCTTAGCTGTCGATTGTAGAACTGACCCTCAAAGCACGAAATATCGCGAAGAACTTTGTGTATATTATTTTTGTGTGTGTTCTCATACGGAAATTCCTTCCTTTTTATCGTAAACTTACCTTACAGAGAGAGAGAAAGCGAAAGAGAGAGGATTATCAAAGTCTCACTTCCCTACCGAGCCGCCGCGGTGCAGTTCAGTGGTAGAACGTTGGCGTAGATTTCGGGAGATCGTGGGTTCGATCGCAGCGGTCGACCATCCTGACAGATTTTTCCAGGGTTGAAAAAAAAAAAAAACATGTTTAAAACATTTTCTTAAAAACTGGTAGGGTTTATGGTAGGTACTCAATCTGCAGTAGCTTCTGTAACGTTTCAATGGCGCTTCCGGTCTATTCATAAGCATTTACTAGAAATTGTGGGGCTTAGAAGCAAAAGCTGCAATCTCGATTTTTTGCGAAACCGAGATTTTGATGGAATTGTATATATTAAAGTATCTGATGAAGGTAAATGAAGGCAAAGCCTTAATTCTTTGTGTATTTTTTGTAGTTTCTGCGTAGGAACCACAGGTAAAAAGTACTCATGTACTATTTTATTATATTTACCACCATAAATTTTATTTTGATTCTCCCGTAAAATTATCTGGAGTGGAAATTGCAGCTTTTGCTTCTAAAACCCACAATTGTAGGTTCTATTTTACCAAATTTGATGAAATTTGCTATTTATTAAAATTCAATGACAGAGCTATTTATTATACAAAAGGTAAAGGTGTCCTGTGCAATGCGCACATGTGGAGGTAGCGGTCCACATATTCTCGTCCAACGGCACGAAGTGAGGTCGAGTGGTCAGTTCCACGTTCGGCTACCTTTACCTCCCGAAGTGCCCAGGAATACCAAGGACACTGTGGTACTCAATTTGATAGGAGGCTGAGTATATCTCAGTGCCAGCCATGGCAACAATGAAGGAAAATTCTCGAGTGTCCTGACCGGGATTTGAATTACACTTCTTGAAATGTTCTCTCGTTCGGGCAACAAGACCTGCCATTGCCTTTTAACACAATCTACATTTGGCTTTTACGGTTATTTTCGGAAGGGTTAATTTTAATAAAGTGTGTCCAGATTAAAAATCCTTTTTCCTTCCTGTGCAGCCCACTGATAATGAGTCTCTAAACGAACAGCAAAGAACCAAAGAGCACGTAGACTAGAAAAGAAAAGGGTTTTATTTTCTGTGAAGTTTTTTGAAAGGTTTATTTTCATGTGTTTTTTTTTCTTTAAATGTCACTTTTTACAAAGCAAGTATTTCATACTTTACGCTGCAGATAATCAATGTAATCAGCAGAATTGGATTTAAGCTTTCACATCTTCATCCCAATTTACTATTGGTTTGTTTTCCTGCAGCCTTACGAGGCATATGATGGGATTATTTATGCATTCATTGCCACATTGCTATACTTCATATATCTTCACCCTGAACTTCGAGAGAGAGAGAGAGAGAGAGAGAGAGAGAAAAAGCTTTGAAACCTACAAATCTTCCTTTTTGAATTAATTTTTTTAAAGAAATAACTGAGACCCACCTTCAACTTTTTGTCTGGTTAGAGACTATATAGTATACAACTTCCCAAATGAGTTTCAGATCTGAGAACTATATATTTGATTTTTTGTCGGTTTGTAAACATTGCGAATTTTCAAAAATCGGCTATTTTCACCATCAAATATCTTAGAAGTGACACACTTGCCCTAATTTGCACAAAATAGACGATAGTTGTGTAGTAGCAAGTGGTCAAAATTTTATCACTGTGACTTAATATCATAAAGCACTATGAGGCGTAGATATAAAATTTGTAGCAAAAGTCAAAATAGCACGTTAGTAATGTTCAATAAGGAATTTTTTTTTATAATTTATGGATAACAACTAGTACAAAAAACAAATAAAACTGTTATTCCTTTTCTTCCTATAGCTCTGCTGTTAAGACATCAGTGATGTAAACAGCTGACTAATTTCTGTACTCAGTTTTTCACTGATATTGAAGCTACGACCTGTAGCAGTTGTGAACTCTGTTGGTGTTAGTTTCCTTAGGATCGTAGCACCCAAACTTTGTTATTCGTAGATATTTTAAGAGATTCTGGTAATGGAAAAAGAGGACAAAAAGAATTTTTTCAATCCACCATTTCTCGTCGTAAATGCAGGCTACTGTATCATTATTTTCAAATTACAACATACTGTGTTCTGGAAGTACTGCAATCAGTAAATTCTTCTGATTGTGAGTACTCATAACATCTGATTTGGGTTTGAGTTAGAGGTACAAATCTATAATATGACCTGGTATTACGATTCGTTTACAAGTAGCAAATTTCTTCTCCAATTTCTTGCTGTTTGACTGCACTTCTTCTGATGAAACATTGATAAAATTTATGCCTGCTATATTATCACCACAAAATCTGTATATATGTTCAGCTGTTAAAATTTGATTGCCATATGGTCGCTGCAAGCTTACCTTGTTCACCGCTCTTTTTATCGTACCACCAATCCCATCACACTCATTTTTGCCGACAAACGAAAGTACAAAATTCAAATAACAGTTTTTTATTATTGGTTTAATTTGTAAAATCTAGAACAAACTTGACATAAACCAATCACGTATTTCACTTCACTGAAAAAATTAGTAACTCAAAAACTAATAAAGTCTCAGTGATGAAATTTTAACCACTTGTTACTACACAACTATCGTTTATTTTGTGCAAATTTGGGATTTTTCAAGTGTGTTCCTTCTGAGATATCTGATGGTGAAAATATTCGATTTTCAAAAAATCGCAAAGTTTACAAACCGACAAAAAATCAAGTATATGGTTCTCGGATCTGAAACTTGTTTGGGAAGTTGTATACAATATAGCCTCTAACCAGAAAGAAAAATGAAGGTGAGTCTCAGTCATTTCTTTAAAAAAATTAATTCAATAATGAAGATTTGTAGGTTTCAAACCTCAATATTCAAAGCTTTTCTTTTCTGTCTCGAAGTTCTAAAGTTAAGTCTAAATGTGCACAGAACATACAATGTTGTATATTTCATTCTCTTTCATATGGTTTTGTTTTAACTTAATACCTTTAAAAGCAAAAACATACAGCGTTTAACGCAAACCTCTGAAAAGTGAAAAAGATGATGCGCCTATACAAAATGGCCGCTACAAAAAGTCCTTTTAAAATGAAATTGCTGACTGACAATACACTGACATCACGTTAAAATGTGTGATCTGTATCAAAAAATATTCACAGCATAGGGTAGTCAGTCAAATAAGTAAACATGAAAAACTAAAATGACATATTTTTTTCACAATCAAACTTTATATTTACCAATTGGCTTAAATATATTGAAAAAACTGTTAAGTTTAAAATGTATACTTAAATTACGATAAAGAAATACCTGTATTTCATATACTTGGAAAAATCATGAGAAGTGTGAGTTTTTCCAGTGGTCAGTCAATTCAGATCAGTGGTCAGCCATGATTGGAGCCTTTGCTCAGCCGTTTATTATTATGTGTGAGAATTATGAAACACAACATTCATGTTAGATTAATGATAGTCACGCTTGAAGATATGGCTTTAGGTGGATTTTCCCTTATCTTCGATTGTTTCTTAGACCTTTCATTTGCTCAGGTTCTGCAATGGGCGGAAGAGGAATGGCCTGGGAAGATTTGCTAGGATCTGATGAATTTGCAAGTA